>JASANE010023176.1:0-31281 GCA_030248225.1 Trileptium ribeirensis
GCTCGCCAGGCTAACAACAGCTATGATGCTCCGCCACCGCTGTGTAAATTTAATGATATGAATGCTGACAGTATATAAACAAGAAACGCGAATGCATCACTGAAGTTTCAAGACTTATGCTTTAGAACGTTCCTTAAATTTTACTTTTAATGTTTCTTTGCGGCTTCAAGTTAAGAAAGGAAGCAGGTTCTCAAATATCTTTGGTAAGATAAAATAAGTTAAATATAAAAGTTGTTGCATATATGAAATAAGACATGGCGTTTTAGTATCTGTAAATATTTACCTCAGCGTAGAAACATCTGAAATTGTTAGTCAATGAAAAATTAATTAAAATTTTAGAAAGGTTCCTGTAGTGTTACGTTTGTACATATATTTCTAATGAAACAACAAAATCCAAAACTTATAAGACGGCTATGTAACGCGGACATTTTAATTTTATCTCATTTCTTTAGCGACTGAATAGAAAAGGTGACAGACGCAGTGCATGTCAAGAAGGATCCAATTGCTGCAAAAAAAGTGATTGTTTACTTTTATTACTAACCGCCAGTGATTTTAAAGCTACTTATAATACTATTTTCAGTGTTGAAATTTGAACCCAATTGTGATAAAATAGCGGAACAGCAAATTACCCGTTTAGATTTGAAATATAGCAACGTGATGAGTTGCATTGCGTTTCATAATTTTTTAAATTTCTCAGGTGCTACCAGAAAAAATCTGTTATGATTTTTGGTAAAGTAACTTATACAAAATTTATTTATAGCTATTTGCCAGCCAGTACCAACAATTTCTAACGGTACATTTGTACAATCGGCAAATCCAGTGACTGATGGTGAAACCGTGACCTATTCTTGCAATTCCGGATTTCATCTCGATGGTTCGGCAATATTGGCATGTCAGTCAGATAAAACGTTTAACAACAACCCGCCGGTTTGCAAAGGTTATGCAGAAAAATTTTACCAATTAGATTTTAAAAGATTTATTTCACTGTGAATTCATTGGTGGCTACATGTTTCAAGACTTGTTGCATGGAAAACTAAACGCTTTCAGCTGTGTTTTTGCGTTATGAAGAGTACAAGGCATAACGCTAACACATGGGTGGCGAAGATGGATGATCTTACTCTTGCTGGCGATGGTCGATGATAAGACTTCTGCAGAGGCTAAGCCATGTCGCATTATAAAGGCGGGGTTTTTCTGGTACTACAATATCCCTCTCAGTTATGCGTTGCCAATTTCAAAATATTCTTTTGTAGTCAATTCATTGGATTTTTTGTCAACTCAGTCAAGCCAATTGTGTTGCCGAGAATATTATAAACGCCACATATATACTCTAAACTAAATGGTTTTAGTGCAATGTAGCTAGGATAAAAAGGTAGCGCATGGTTCATGTTTTTTATTACTTTATTATGCTTGCCAAGGGGTCACCAAGCTGGCGAGCCGGCGAACGGGAAATGAGTCGGCGCGGCAGGAGGTGGGGCGTAGTCGGGTTAAGGAGGGGCGAAGGAAGAATAAATTTTTGATATGTTGTGTTATGCGCTTGTTTGGTCGATCGTTGTCTTGGTCTGTCAGATAAATATATGTATTAAAATTTTTCAAATTTTATTTGACACTAAATCTGTTTAATAAAACAGTTAACTGTACAGTCACAATTTTTAGGAGTTTATCGTTCAACGCTTAAAATATTTCCAAAGGGCTCGGCTATTTAAGTACTACTGTCATGCTTGAAACACATCGAATGTCACACTTTATGTATCGAATTCTATAATATAATCTAGTAACGTTAGTTGTTATAATTGCAGGAGTTAACGATCGCTTACTGACTAACATCTGGTAAACAATGAACTTGTTTTACCACAAAGCATGTTTTACAACATCCGAATCAGAAATCAGACAAATAATATATGTTTAGGTTGAACATATATTTATCAGAGACCCAGGTTGGTGGGAGGATTCACTTAGGCAATTTTTGTAACATTATCACTTTTACCAAATTGCAAACATTCAACGTAATTTTGGTAGTACGTGAAAAAATTGATTTACCCTTCTACAAAGAATTCAGAACAAATCTGCGCTAGTCCTGTCTATAGTATATATATTCTTGCGAATGGGGTCTGTTATAGTAGTATGATTGGGGTCTACTATAATAATTTATATATAGTTGTGACTGAGATTTTTTATTGTCGGGAGTAATTTGGCGTTTCAGCCAGCTTTACCTTAAAGAAGTTGTACGCAGGTGATAATTATGACAGTCTCACAATTAATTATTCCGTTTAATAAACAGTTCCTTACGTTGATTTATATTTTGCTTTAGAAATTGATATTTTAAAATTTAATATATTTGAAGCTATTTGTGACCCGCCGGCAGTTTTCGACAATGGAGTATTTACACCATCTTCTACCCCGATCATGGTCGGTAGTACAGTTTCATTCGTTTGCAACAACGGCTTTACGTTAGACGGGGCACTGATGGTCACCTGTTTGTCAGGAAATCAATATGATAATATTATACCATTATGCGAACGTAAGTGTTGTTATTAAAAATTCGATTTTTGTTAATATTGATTTAGCTACTTTATTAAATCACTGTATGTCTACATATATGTACCACAGTTTATATAGGTAAAGCCGTACCTTGAAATGGATGAGCGCACAGTTGGATCAAATACCTTACCTTCCTGAACCGCGACTCACTCACTAGTCAACTTCCGATCGAAAAATTGTTTGCTAGACAAAGAGAAAAGCAGTGGCAACACCGGAAAACTGATGATAAATAATTTTGACGTCAAATATATCAAAAATGCAGTGCTGGTTTGATATTGACTGTTGAAATTTTTATTTTAAGGTGTTTTAAACGATGTGGAAAGCCATTTTAAATGAAATAAAAGATTTGAAAAAAATTTGCCTGCGACCCATATTTAAATTCTCCATCTTTCTTGGTTTCGCAACTGGCCCGCAATTTGGGGGTACCGCCGGAACACCGATACGTAATACTCATCTGTGTCTCATTTGAGTTACCTATCTGTAAATGTGGCATTTAAATACAGGCTTAATCTAATAATTAAAACTTTGAGGTGTTTAAATTTTTATCGGGTTGAATTATAGCTATGCAATTATACGTCTCAACAAAATTATACTGCAGCTGTCGATTGGCAGCATGGCAGTAAACAGAAATTTCTACACACAGAATCGATATCGTGCACCCTAGCTGAGGATATTATGTCAGGATCCAGCAAAACTAGACGCGAAACACGTAAAGTTTACACTGATTTTGAGTTAGAAACGTCATCTCTGCTGGATAAATTTATGGAATTTAAGTTTCAAAATTAATTTATAGTTTATTGAGCGATTTTCCGCAGTTATACGTTAGTAATGTAACAACTGAGGACATTGATAAAGTTGAAATTTTATGTGATTTTTTCAAATCGGTTATACAACTTGTTCTGAGCAGTCGTTACGGTTACCGATAGCTCATGGTAGAGACCTTCGCAGTTTATAACAATTTCGCCTTGAACGATGAGACTATAAACGATTTCGCCTTGAATGCTAAGAATAATTTCGAAAAGACTTCGGCTTTTTTGTTATAATTGAGTAAACGTCAAATCTAACCTATTCGCATCAGGCGTACCTCAGATCTGTATCCTTTATCTTGTTGTTACAACGCTTCACCTTTTCTCAGACTGTGAATTACAAGCTTTTTGTTCATTGAACTTCCCTACTGTTGTCTTAATGTTTTTTAAATCTGCTCCGTTGGAGTTCGCTTCCCAGGTGATAGTGGCATCCAGCAGAAGTTCTGGACTCATCCGACCAACTGAGGCGAAACAAGAACGAACGGGAATGACTGACACCGTTCAAAACGGAATTTTCATGTTAGCCACCGTTCGATGTTCGAAATGTTGCAAATTTAATATATCATACGATTAAATGGCAAAGAAGTAACAGCAATTGTCACGAGGAATCCCATATCGACGCTGCTAGTAAGCAAGATTTGTGGTGACTGTTGTTATTCGCTGTCGAAACAGGTTATTAGATCCAAAGATTTCAGGTATCCTTGCGGGAGAGCAAAGACTCTCAACAAAACCATATCAAGTTGTCAATATCGACGTTTCCTGAATTTTCTTCTATGAATTCACAGGCCCTTTTTAGGGTGCACCCAAAATTTTGTTAAGGGCAGGGCCGGATAAAATTTTTTACGTTATTCATACTAGAAAATAATAATCTTTGCATCAAGAACACAAATAGAGCCCGAAAACTTGGAGCTGGGGGGGGGGGCGAACCAAGGCGCCGCGCTCCCAGGATATATGCTGCTATGACATAGTTCTCACAAGAACACAGAAAACACAGGTTAAGTCGAGAACTCATGTTCGGCTTGCGTGTGAAGTTCCTTAAGGAACCGAGCAACAGCTCAAAAATAGAGTACTAGATAGCGTACCAGACTTACACACGAGCGGGCCAGGTTCAATTCTACGTTTGAGCAAACGTTTGTGTGTGCTAAATACGCGTTGGAATATGAAGAAAAAGTTTATTAGAAATTTACACTACTGTTCGATTAACATGTTTGTTCGCATATTGGCACATTTGCCACGGTCTACATTGCGTAGCGAGTTATCTTCCTAGTTTGTCGTCGTTGTGCCTGCGTTTGTACGTGTGCTGTTTGTTATTCGTTCATTTTGTAAAGTTTCTTAAAGAACCGAGCAACAGTTCCTAAATAGAGTTCTAGATAGCGAATACCGCGGCACTTTCAGACGGAATAACCTTTTAGTTGATAGTTTAAACTGATTTTGTGTATATGACGTTGTGTCAGACTTAGCATATTTTAACATGGGCTTTGATGCAGTGCATATAAAATTACCGACGAAATATGCATTTTCAGTTGTAAGCTATTAATTTTTCGTTTAAGCGGCATGTCCAGCAGATATTAATCCGTGTAGCAACGTGTCTGAATGTATTATGATAGAGGGAAAAATGTACTGCGACTGCTGGATGGGATGGCGAAAAGTCTACTGTGACACATGTAAGAATTTTAACTGTATACGGTAAAAAACCTAAATTTACGTATATGTTATCAGTAAACAATAAATGTAGTTAGATAAAATAAGATCAGCAGATTGTTATTGGAAGGAAGACGCTTAAACTGATGCATACGCTGGCGGCATTGTAATTTAGTAATTCGAGCCACTTGAATGATTATAAAACACGTAGCAAGAGCATGATACAATTGTAAGAAAACGTCCGTCACATCAATAACCAAAGTTACTAGAAGTATCGCTCCCCAATAACCTGTCAGTGAAATGTACAATATTAAGCACACACCGAATGAATTCTGCACAGTAAAATAATTGTAATTATCTTTTTGGCGCCTTTTCGTTTTGCACCCTCTCCCACATGTTGAATTTGGTCAATTTGCAATAATTTGAGCACCATTATACTACGCTCCATGAGCTTATTGCAAAAATGCCCATTTCAGCCACTTTTACGACATTTTTTTGCATTTTTTAGTTTCCAATGGTGCCAAAGTAACATGGTTCCTTAGTGCCAAAATTTTCGAAAAACAGTTTCTCGATAAATGTATAATTTTATATATCTTTTCAACCGCATTGACGGCCTAAGTTCAATACCAAAATAACCTGAATCGGTTCACGAGGTAAGGAATTACTGCCATTTATGTGAAATTCTAAGCCTCAGCCTAAGCCTAAGTCGTTAATCCGTGAAACGATAGAGCAGACTTTACCACGACTCGTGTCAGCTTGTCGATGTGGTTCGGTTAAATACATATTTACTGAGAAAAAATTTTATGAAAATTTTGGGCACCAAGGGAACTAAAAAATTAAAAAAATTGTTGCCGTAAATATTAACGAAATGGACGTTTTCTAAGCCAGTTCATCGAGTTGAGTGTAATGGTGCCAAAATTATCGACGTATCTTCAAGATTGGCCAAAGTTGGACCTGGGGGCTAAGGCAAAATATACGCTCTTGAGGCTAATCGAGTACTCAAAAGATATACATTTCGAATTTGGTCCATTCGTTCACGGTTTTGTTACGTTTACATCAGAACTATGAATATTCTGGAAAAAGGATACATAAACTGCGAAATATTCGAATGAGCAAATCTCTGGTGAAAACGATAGAATCTTAGCTGTTTCGACCACATCATTGTAGCAGTTATGGACTACGATGTTATACTGTACAGGTAATACAATGAATGTACTCCGAAAATAATTTCCGTGAACATTACAACGAAGCTGTACTCCATCAAATGAACGAAACAGGAACAGAGCCTGGCCAGTATATTTTGAAGAGATTAATTGGAATTTCTTACAGATCGCAAAAGCCACAACTATTTTCTGCTCACCAGTGTTGTTTTTGAATGCTTGGCATTTTTCTGTTTCCAATGTTTGTACTTTTAGGTATTTTAAAGTCAAACTTTGCAATTGTATACCAAACTCTGTAATTTTAAATACGCTTATTTTACAGTATTTTTCAATGCAAAGTAGTAAAAAGCAAGAATAGAAACCGTACCGTTCATATTGTGTTATGAATCGGCATGTGTGAATTTGATGTCAGTTATATTATAATATGTGATGTTTAGCTTTTGATGATTGCACTTCGAGTCCGTGTCATCCAGAATCATCATGTGTCGATCTCCATCTTAGCTATCAGTGCATTTGTCCCGCAGGACTTACGGGTCCTGAATGCACCATCGGTAATAATTTATCTATAAAAATTCAAATGTTTACAATTTAATATTATATACAGTAAAGTGTTAATAATTGTGATCAATTTTAAATGTGTCACATATGTTATTTATACTTCAAAGGATCTGCGTACGTTACATACTTTGTATATGAGAACATTTCTAGCATATGTGAAATTGGGAATAAAAAACGAAGCGATGACTACAAAACCCGAGGCTATAGCGCAGTACGATTTGCTCCAAGCCCTCTATCCTTATTGACAAAGACCCATGTATATGGAAAATGGCTTTCACCTTTTCCCATGTGAAAATAAATTGACGCTGATCCACTTTAGTTAGTACCATATTATTTTCGTAGGAGTATGGAAAACGTTAATTTTTATTCTCGGCCGCTTCCTTCTCACAACGCCAGAGACTATATAAAGAGTACAATCTCTGATCGGTGAAAACTCGTAGCGTAATCAGGTCTTAAATTTAAGTTCAATAATTCCGACGATGTATGTAACATCTGAATTTCTTCACCACATCTCATGCTTTGCCACATATAAATGTTTCTTTATTGACAGAGCCTACATTTAATATATCTCAAAACCCTGTCGTCGTTGTCGGATTTCTGATTTAGTATTAGTAGATTTGTTTGTCTATTTCAAAACTTATGTATTAGTTAATTATATAAATCTATTCCTAAGCTTCTAAATCCGAATTGCATCTTGATTTAAGTATGACTTACCTAAAGCAAGAATGTATAAGTGGATTGTATGATAAGCACTCTAATATTAACCCTTCTTTGATGACACAGGTGTTTTCAACCGTATCCTATCACTTTGAGGTGGTCGACATGCGCTGATCCTCAGCTTTGTTCGCGGTATGTCATACTCCTAGTTTCGGGGAGGGGGGTAGGTTGGATGAACCTACAAAAACTATTCATCAGACCCCCTTAAAACTGGAAGAGGATGGGAACTAACATACCCCAATAAAACTGGAGGTCCGTGCTACCCCTCACAAAATTGTGATGAATGCAGTCCACCAGAAATGAGGTGAAGGATAAAGCTGAAAACGCTCGTGCCATGAAGCAAGGGTTAACATTAGAGTGCTGGAAAGTGACATACCCTTCCCTTACGCAGTCTTAGCTAATCACAAAACTAAACGAATTACAAAATTTACCTATGAACACCTAGTTAAGCTACACCAAGAGTACGCAACTCATAATTCAGTTAAAGTTAATCACGAACTACCCCTACAAATAACCATTTAAAGACTTGAGATTTTATTTGAAGCCTGTGTGTTTTAAAGAGCACATTAGCTAAGCAAATGATTATTGGTAAGTAGTCATAATTATTATTAGAGCATTCGATATAATAAATTGTGACGTATTTGATTTACTAAAGATATTGACGAGTGTGCTGCAATCATATGTCCGAATTCTGATGATGTATGCTACGAAGCACATGGAACCTATTCGTGTGTTGGTAATGAAGAGGTATGGTATAATATTGATTGATTGTCGCTATTCCAAAAGCATTATAAACTTCGTTGTACGTAATTGGATAAGTTATTTCCATTGAAATAGCTTGTATATTATTGACATAATCAGGTTTTGTATCGATGGGAATTTTTTCATAAACAGCTCAATAGAAGCTATACAGTGCTTGGCCAATGTCTTATCATTCCTTGATTTTGACCAACGTATTAAGTTATAAAACTTTGTTCATTATTTTGAGCGACATAGATACAAACAGTAATTGGGATCTCCACATCTGCGGCGTCTCTATGGTTCTATTGTCATAACTTGAAGATGTCCCATTGTTTCAGACTACTTTATTCTTCAAAAATAAGATGTGGAAATGATTACTCGTAGAATAGATACAAAGCAGGTGTATGACCACAGAGTCCAGTCCCCACCTATTAGGTAACGGCCGTTTGTTTAAATTTCTTCCAGTTTTGACAAATATCTATCACGTTTTGACATATATTTACACACTCACCTCAAGGTAATCCGCTAGTTTTTTGGTCGTGACTTTATTATAATTTGATTCGCATTTGCCTTCCCTTTTTATGTCTCGGTGAAATTCATGGATACAAGAAGTTGTTCCCAATGGAGCGGTGTAATTGAATAGGCTAAAACTTTTTCAGAATTTATTTGTCGTGTGTTGGTTTGTAAAATATATTCATTAAAGCATTCAGTCGATGTTTTTAGGGATGTACTCGAAATCATGTAGTAATATTTTAAAAACAATAACACATTGTAACGTGACTTAAAGCATTGGTGTGGACGACCCGTCTGCTAGTAAGGGTGTAGATTGTCTCGGATTGTGAGTCCTTTGGGGGAAGTAAATTTTTGAAATTCTTAGGAACTAAAAGTGTACCCTAATTTTTTCCTAGTTTGCCCTATTTTTAGCCAACTATAATTGAACACATATTTTTGCCAATATTCACTCTATTTCTGCTAATTTTTGTCCACCCCCTGAGCGGCCTGCGGGGAAGGGGGTAGATGTCTTGGGATGAGTCCGACCCCCTATCAATAACTATGACATAAAGATATTAATGTTATATGTTGCATAGGTTGAACTTTTGTTTTACGTCATCGTGCATGAGTCACCTGTACGTGAGTACACTTGTGTAGTTCCTTTGTCAAGTCAGATCACGTTCGTAAAAGCGATGAATTCACACAAATCATTACTTTTTCTTATGCACGGGAACAAAGGTTTGTGATGTAGCAATACGAACATCGGTCGCTATTTTGCGATTTAGCATTGCATTGTTCTGAACGCGAACACTCAAAAACACGATTACCAATCGCGTTTTTGTGTGTACAACAATCCACATATAGACACCGAACATAGCTGTTCTATTCAACATGTCATTTGGTGAACGCGGACAACTGCAAATTGTGTTCGTACATAACTGAGCCCTTGTTCTCTTTCAATAAAAATGAGAATACCGATGGCATACACATACGTGAACTCGTATGGCTCAGTTCGTGATTTATACAAGAGAGCAATTATGGTGTGCGCACATAAAGTGGGCTCACGCATAACTGTGATAACGTTTGCGCCTAGAATGACATAACACGTAATCCATGAACAGTAATGCATGGACCATTAAGAAATCGTCAACGATGAATTAAACGATAGTTATAAACTGTCTAAAACGAGTACAGTGCGGAGAGAAATTTCGCATGTGATAAGGCACTTCTTATTAATAAATACAACCTTCTTTATGCAAAATCACGGAAACCGATGGATGATTTCTAGCCCAGTCTCAGAATATTTCCAGGTAGTCGAAGCTGAAACGGAAATTCTTAATAAATTACAAAATTATTCACCGTTACTGGGACTAACAAATCATGTGACCGGATCGCTCAACGCTCACGCCACAGGTCAAAGTGAAAATTCAAATAATCAGCAGGCATTCGGGATAGCGCAGCAATTGTCGAACTTCACTAAACCTAAAGTAGATGCACTATCGCTTCAATCAACAACCAACGAGTTGTTACAGTACGTCGCCAGCGGCCTTAGTGATCAAGTACTAGAAGAAATTACGTATTCCAAGGATGAAACAATTGTCGATTGTCAATATGAACAGATTAGTAATTGTGAGTGGTAAGTTTTCACAAAAACGAATTTTTGTTAAAATACTTATCAATAATGTATTTTCGTCCAGAGCAACATTGAGAGAAATGCTAGCCCCACTTCAGATATTTTTGTACGACGCTGCGTCATATTTCACGCTATGGAGTGCATAAATTTTAAAAAGTTTGTAAAAAAAGTGTTCCAACAATTTCTAGCTAACTTTTACAATAGCATATAGATTATCGAAGGGTTTGTAATGAAAAACGTTGTCCCGCAATATCTTCTGCCTCTGTCATTGTTGATAATATCGAGTTTTTCCTGTTAACTGATAGTGTGTAATTTCTCCCTTGAGTGGTCATGTAAGGTTTTCCGATCCTAACGGTAAGCCTAATCTTAAGCCCAATTTTAGAATTGCACACAATTAAATATACAACTTTTGCAATTTAATTCTACGTCGGTGCTAATAGGTGCTCTAAGACAGTGATACGTTTTCATAACTGTATGGAGCTATTCTGACATGATTTTTGGTCTTACCAGAAGTCTCATAGAGTCCGCCTCTTTTGCAGTAGGAATTTGAAATTTAGGTATGAAAAGATGTGTTATTCGGTATCAGCTTTACAACAAGGTATATAAAAGCAAAGGCTTTATATCCCTATATATAAAGCAACACTTGAATCTGTACTGTCCCTGCAGACGTTAAAACAAAAGTTAGCAATTTTATAGTGTTTACAACGTCAACCCGCTAAATTAGGATTATCAGTGATATTGGGTCAAGATGCTGATTTAGGAATCTGAGTCTAAAAAATGCACTAGTTTTGATCCAGAAATCTAGAAATTCTGTATGCTGAAATCTGATCCAGAAATGCTTTAGAAAATGCAAGGCAAAAATTTTGAGCCCTCGGCGACATAGATCCAAACAGCAGTTGTTGAGTTATGAGAATCACCGAATTTATCGTAATTGAGCGAAGGGAAACGAAGCGTTTTTGTTGTCGTCAGAGGGGGAAAATCGGCACCGTCTGTGAGTCCGTCCGTTAATTGAAGTCCTCAATAACTACTGGCCCGATTTATAAAAAGAATTTGTTTGATGGCCTGAGGTGCAAGACATATAGATTTTGCCAGAATTTGCTCAAGCTAAGCAGCAATTACCTAATTAGTTAAGCGTGTTAGCCTATTTTTAGCATTTTCAAACAAAAATTGCCTATTTTTCAATGAACAATTACTGTAAAGCTATTATTTTGTGTGTATATTGCATATCGACGTGCTGATTATGAATATATTGTTTATTGCTATTAGAGGGTGTTAAAAATATATATACCAATTATTAATTAATTATTATTCAGCTAATTTTTTGAAAATTTTCAAAGTGCTCAGAAATGCAAAAAAATTGCACACATGAGTTTTCTATGACACTTATCACGAATATGACATTTCTGAAGCTCTAAAACTTGGCCATATATGCTAATTAGTTAAGTAATTAATTAGCTAGTTAGTTAATTTTATGCAAATATTAAAGTCTCTTTAAAATTGCAGTTTTTTGCACTCGGGGGTTTCCGATGTCGCTGATCATGAGTATGCGGCGTTTAAAGCTCTATGATTTTATCTTGTGTGCTAACTAGTTAATTACTTAGTTGATATTACTAAATAATTTGCTAATTTTTAGCTAGCTTTTTGTGTGGTGGATTTCACATCAAATGTGTAAAACATGATACTTAGTATAAATTGATTAAATATTTAGTTGAAATGCATGTATACATAAACAAGATATAAAATACTTTGTTTATTGTTCCACTCGCTTTTTGTAATTTACTACGTTAACTAGTTAAATATTGTAAGGTCCGACAACCGCTACCTATGGGATCATATATTAACGACAAAAGGCCCAAGTACCAATGGCAGATGAGAGTTCCTCATAGTTAAATGAGTTAGCCAGAAAGTTGACATAGAATTGTATAATATATATTTATTTGTACATGCATAAATTTATATATGTCTACATTACTTTGAATTTTCAGCAACGCTTCAGAATATCGTATGTACAAATATATTCATTAGTGTCGTTACCTTTATGTTAAGGGATCGAACGTATCATTTTGCGTATGGTGCCTGTTTCACCTACAACAACAATGTGTCGTCGCGAATTTCAACCGTACGAGCAGGTGCAAGAGACGGTAAGCGAAACTACCAATCGCTGTACTGCTTGTTTTGTAACCGTTGCGGTATGGCAATTGGTCCGGAATTTCGGTTTTCATAGATAGAGAATGACCGTTATAGTCCCTATTAACAGTCTATATGGTTGAATGCGAAGCATTATAGTTAGCGCTGCATATATTTTTTAAGGCTCAACCTTTATCACAGCGACAGCTGTAATATTACTTTATTGACTGATTGGTTGCAACTGATATGTTGCTTCCAACAACGTATAAATTCCAAGGTGTGTGAAATCGTCACGGCGGTCATATCACCCACCTGCACATTTTACTGAAAACGAGTCGTTTGCCATTTCTCTAAATACTTCCGAATTTAAATGCTATCACAGCTGTAAGGATACGTTCACATCAGATCCATTCGGATTTGTGTTCGCATTGCACTCCATCAGGTCCGATCAGATCGAACCAACTCCTACACCTACCAAATACATGTATGTATTTTTTACACTACATCATTTGATTCGGATCCGACAAAAACGTGGACGCTGCATCGGATTGGATGGGATTCAACGAGAACACGATGTATACAATACGCGTGCAAATGGAATGAAATGAGATTGTATATATGGATAGAATGGACTCGTTCACAATAATCGTGCAAATGGAATGAAATGAGATCGTATATATGGATAGAATGGACTCGTTCACAATACTCGTGCAAATGGAATGAAATGAGATCGTATGGATCTATGGACTATAGCTACTTGTTGCAAACTTGTTCGGAAGAGGCGTGCAAATGGATTGAAATGAGATCGTATATATGGATAGAATGGACTCGTTCACAATACGCGTGCAAATGGAATGAAATGAGATCGTATATATGGATATAATGGACTCGTTCAGAATACGCGTGCAAATGGAGTGAAATGGGATCGCATATATGGATAGAATGGACTCGTTCACAATACGCGTGCAAATGGAATGAAATGAGATTCGCATATATGGAAGAATAGAAGACTACGTTCACAATACTAATGGAATGAAATGAGATCGTATATATGGATAGAATGGACTCGTTCACAATACGCGTGCAAATGGAGTGAAATGAGATTGCATATATGGGTAGAATGAACTTGTTCACAATACGAGTGCAAATGGAATGAAATGAGATCGTATATATGGATAGAATGGACTCGTTCAAATACGCGTGTAAATGGAATGAAATGAGATCGCATATATGGATAGAATGGACTTGTTCACAATACGCGTGCAAATGGAATGAAATGAGATCGTATATATGGATAGAATGGACTCGTTCACAATACGCGTGCAAATGGAATGAAATGAGATCGTATATATGGGTAACATGGACTCGTTCACAATACGCGTGCAAATGGAATGAAATGAGATCGTATATATGGGTAACATGGACTCGTTCACAATACTCGTGCAAATGGAATGAAAAGAGATCGTATATATGGATAGTATGGACTCGTTCACAATACTCGTGCAAATGGAATGAAATGAGATCGTATATATGGATAGAATGGACTCGTTCAGAATACGCGTGCAAATGGAGTGAAATGGGATCGCATATATGGATAGAATGGACTCGTTCACAATACGCGTGCAAATGGAATGAAATGAGATCGTATATATGGATAGAATGGACTCGTCCACAATACGCGTGCAAATGGAGTGAAATGAGATCGCATATATGGATAGAATGGACTTGTTCACAATACGCGTGCAAATGGAATGAAATGAGATCGTATATATGGGTAACATGGACTCGTTCACAATACTCGTGCAAATGGAATGAAAAGAGATCGTATATATGGATAGTATGGACTCGCTCACAATACGCGTGCAAACGGAGTGAAATGAGATCGCATATATGGATAGAATGGACTCGTTCATAATACGCGTGCAAATGGCGTGAAATGAGATCGTATATGTGGATAGAGTGGACTCATTCACAATGCGCGTGCAAAAAGATGGAATCGAACGCATTCTGATCATTCTTTATGACCTGCACAGCTTCTTATCACACAAATATTTCATCAAGCGTTATTTGATTAGTAATATTTAGATTACAAGGATTATGCGATCCACATTTCGAATACACAATAACGTGACTCATTCTCAAGCCAAAATACCTATCAGATAACATATTTTTATTACCATCCTATCCGATCAACATTCTAAATCAAAAATCATTACAGTCTGGCTGACAAGCCTTCCTCATTTGGATGCGTAATTTCAGCTGGGAGCGGCGAGAGGAACTGAAAGGACCAGATTATGTGGGGCATATCATTCCGTTCCATCTTGGGTAGATCGATAGAAGAGACTTAGACATTTTAGAAACAGTGTGGCAATATAAATAACTGAATCTTAACTAAAAGCATTTTTACTACTGAACAACAAACTTTCGTTTGTATTTTATTGAAATGTATACATAGTCGTTTTAACGTTTATCGATTACTATCATACATGCTCATACAGAGGGATGCGTAGCAGAGTTGCGGGGGAAACCGAAGACTGACACCCGCCCGAGCTCTGTATGATTATTATTATGATAGTTATATACTATTCTTCGTCTTAATATTTTAAGGCCTTGTTCTTGATTTGCGCGTTCGACAGGAAGTGTATTTGCCAACAGTGCAAGCGACTGGAATGCGCATGGTTCTTCATTCCCCGAATGAAACTGCGTTTCCTGATACGTACAGTTTCGCTCTCATTCCTGGTTATTCTACTCAATTTCAAATACGATATGTTAGTCAGCGTTTTACAATTTGAATGTATAGATATAGCTTTACGAACGTTATTGATTACGGACTCATTTGCTATCATAAAACTAAAGTTGGTTACGCGTTAATCAGTTCAGTTAATTTCATGTTTCGAATTTAAGATTAGCGAAATGCACAAGTATCTTATAATATATTATACACAGAATGAATATAATCACGTGTACTGGTTGCTCCATAAATTACGGGGGTGGAGACTGGGACCTCGACCCATTTTTATTTTTGCTAATTATAGACGGCACATTTGAAGTCCTACTAAGCCCTAAGCTACTGAGCCCTGCACCCTCCGCATGAATCGTTTTGTGTGTCACATTTACACATATATACATAAATGTCATATATTCGTTAGTGGTCACATATATCTATCGTATAATATATGAGCACGCACAAATATAAAACCTGCCATATATATCTGTTATCTAATTCCCATTTATTAAAAGCATTGGTCGCTGTCTTATATCTAAATAGAAATCATACGGGCAGGAGCACTTTAACATTACCTGTTATAGTTAACACAGCCGTCATATATTTTACTAACTCAGAGATTTAATACATTTGGGTCTTAAAAGTTCAATGGCTGCTAATTCAATGATTACGTGGCTCCATGTTAACTGGTTCTTGTTGGCTAACAACACGGTTACAAATATTCGATGGAAGGATAAATATAAAAAAGACAAGACTGGTGTGTATTAAACATTTGAAAGCGAAACAAACATTAGAAGCAGTACTGTGATAGCTTAATTTCCAATTTAACTGATTTCCTTTAGAAATATGTAGTTAACTGAAATAAAATAATTATTGCATCTATGTACGCTATGGTGCCAGTCATTCGTATGCTTATCAGAAATTCTTAAAAAATAAAACATATCTTGCTGTTGTGTGTACCTACTGTAACACACTGCAATTAATTCGTGTTCTGCAGCCGATTCGACTGGGTTGATTTCAATGTTATAGAACAGCATAAAAAGCAAGTTTGTTTTATAGCTATCAGACTCATCCCAATTCATAATAGCCTAATAGCCGGTAACCCTCTCTGCAGTGCTAACCCTTATAAAAGCATGACTCTGAAGTTTTCTGCTCGCTGATTGGCACAAAGTCCCAAGTTCATTTAGTTTATGGTTGGTTTTTTGTATGTTAGTTTTACCTAAACGTACAGATGCATCACAACATTTTTAAAGCAATAAGCTAAAATGCTATGCAGCCGTGGATTGTATGCGTTGCTTTTATGAAAAAACTGTAGATGACAATTACATATAGATTTTTGTATACCGTAATAAATGTAAACTTAACTTCCACGAACATTCACTGTTAACCTTTCAGGAACATAGGTCAGCAGACAACGTAATTTTGGTCTGATGCATGCTCGAACTATAGTGTCAGGAGAGCATTCTGCTTCAATGCTTCACATTTTTACGGCCCGCTAGTTCTTATTATCCTATGTTGCATTGGCGGAACGCCGATAAAATTTAATGCATGTTAAATCACATTACTTTATCGCTACATAAGCAACTATATATGTATTATTTAAGACTGGTAGCACGTAATTGAGTCTAAGACAACATAGTTTAATCCTTTCATGCCCACTATGTCCAAATGAACCTAATGCACGCTGTAAGTCGTATCTACTGAGATTGTCGTATGTACATTTGCACGTGCGTTGTTATTCGCTTGCGTTGCGAGCTTCCATAAGGAACCAAGCAGTAGCTTCCAGATAGCTCGGTAGTTTGGGTGCACACCCTTCAGCAATACGTATCAGATTCGACCCCTGGTCCCGGCTTGAGTTCGCCAAATATTACACGACACACAAATTAATTAACATGGACATAATAGCCTTAACCCGTTGCTCCGATAGCAATAATAGTATATTATAAACAAGAGCATACATTCACAAATGTTGAATTAAATAAAGTGATATCTCGATCCAGCTGCAATGAATATGTCCGTAAAAGTGATATACTTTTCAGATTCCACCACTGTAGTCAAAATTTTTAACTAAATACAACGCAACAATTTCTTTATTTAACTGACTTGTGATCATACATACGTATTCTGTAAAATAAAATACCGTCCTATTATGTCACTATTTCAATAACAAAACATTAAAATATTTGGCCCTGTACCTGAACGGTAGTTTGGGTAAAAACGGTTCAGTGATATTAATTTCAAACAATATTTACATTAACCCACCTTTGAAATATATTACAGGAAGTTGTTAAAGCACTACCGAAGCCATATGGCGATTGCATTGACGACAATGCGGGCATTGTAAACAGGCCATATTTTTACAATGATCGTTATACTCGATGGGTTAGTGTGCTAGTATGCAGCAGTAGTTATTTATTAAACAATGCAATAAAAAATTCTGTCGGGAATTGAAATAAAAGACTATTATTAAAATGTTTTCCTTCTATCAAAATCATAAAAGGGTTACCGAAGAAGCGTTGAGAAAGAATCTCATAAAACAGATATACTACACAGCATATAAAACAGGTTTTGTAAGTTAACAATTGCTCTGATACAACTTTGACGAAACAACTTTTAAGCGTCTGGGTCGGCAAATTCCGCACTGCCGTAAAAATTGTTGCAATTTAATGATAAGTGAAAAATAGAGAAGCAAAAAAGAAAAACAAGCAAAAAAACAGAACCTTCACGGTTAGCTATGCTATAATTTGCAATTATACCAGTCGTCACAAGATTATGATGCAGAAACGAGCAGATATTCGTCTAAGCCGTGGATGTCGCAAACTTCAGTCTGGGCATAACAAAAAGTAGCAAAAGAAATAACTTGGTGACAATATCTTTGGTGCACAATAACATAATGGGTTATGCTTATTTTCTATTAGGCTGCCAAACCCTTATTTTCTATAAGGGCTTGTCACAAAAATTACACATTTTTATCGAATTTAGTGCAGTAAAGGTCCAATGGTAGTAGGGAATTGCCAAATTTGACTTATTAGTGATTCACTAACTTTGTGGCACTATCTCTAATTTATAGATTATTAGACTTTTTTACATTTAACCATTTAATCGTCTTAATTGTGTCAAATCCTGACTCAAAACAAAACTGAAATAACTATTTTATCTTAATTTTTAAGGCATGCGAAGGTAGCGCAATACAACAAACAATTGTGGAAAGTTGTGGCTGCGCTAGTCCGAAATATGCACATCACAAAAGCGGATACGATGTTTGTAATTTGAATAAATGTAAGATTTTGTGTAACATTCGATGTACGCCGGTAACCTTCTGAAACGCTTAAAAACATTTTGTATCGAACGCCGAAATCAATATTTCAAGACAGCTTGATGTAGCCGTCACCCCGTGAAATTGTGCAATACCGAGATGTTTGATGTTTTCAGCGCGGTGGAAAAGCTGTGTTAGGTCGAGTCTCGTCAATTGAGGTAACAACTATATGGCACACAGAACCTAAATGATGTCTTTCAAATTTCGGATTCTGTGTGGCAGTTTTAGTCACTGAATAAACATATGTCGATTTAAAAGAACTATTAGTTTACGCATTCGACTCAATATTAAATTGAAAATTATCAATCGGCAAAGTTCCTGGCTCGTAGAAATACCACGCTTGCTGCAACGTATCAATATAAAGTGATGGCATATGCGGAAAATTATTGGTATGTGGACGACAAAAGATTGAAAGCATTTATCACATATTTAGCATCAATTAGATTAATTTAAATTTAATTCAAAATTATTCTTAGTTGTGGAAATGCATGCACTGGGTAACATTGTTAAAACAGTTTTAGAGCTTTTCTTAAGAGATTTAGTTTTTTTTCATAGTTGATGGTTCATCCCTGAAAGATCTACCATAAGCACATGATGTGTTCATAACTTGTGAGAAAACTGTAATGCACATATGAGTTCTATTATGGTTGAAGGAACCGCCGAATTACAGTGTTTGTCGTAAACAGTAAAAATGGGAAAGAATAAGAAATTCTAGGGCTTAAATCAACGACCTGTTTGCTGTAACTAATTCGTAAAACAACTAGACCAGTGGCAAAAGGGCTTGTTATTGTTCATTTATCTTTACGTCATGCCTTTTAATAGATTGCTTATTGTTAAGACGTAATTAGTAACAGTTTTGCACGTTGCATTGCTAGATACATTTAGGTTGTTATTATTCAACCAGTACGCCCATGGATCACATGTCCGAGACGAAAAATTGGACCGATATACATATAGTATTTACCCATTTAACGCATATCTGAAGGCATCAAATTGAACATACATTGTAAATGAACGGATCTCTTACTAAAATGGAAATATCAAAAATATTTGACAAACTATAACGGCTTTCACAAAAAGGATAATGCAGCTCAATGAAATTATTATGCACTCGTCCCTATATATTTATAGCTTAAACAAAAAACAACTTTAAATAAATAACGCTTATATGGCAAGGAAACAAAGCTAGCGCAAATTTTTTGTGATTACCGACAAGAAAATTTACAACATAAGTGGTTTATTTTGATTTACTTTACGACGAAATAGACTGTAACAATACATGAACTGTTCCTATGCATTGCATCATATTATACGCTGTATTTCAGCGGACAGTTCCTTGGATCTGTCACCAGTCTGCACTTCTATTATTCCAGCTTTTCTCAAAGGTTTACGGCAACAGGACAATGTGGCTAATCCGCATAACAGGGAAAAATTTTTAGGGCAACAGTTTGTTCACAGCAGGTCCATTTGCTCATGTTTCTTAACAGTACGGTATTTTGAGATAGGGAATTTCGAATTACTTCGATCGTCATTTAGTTAGATTGATTACTTTGTGATATTTGATGTGTTAACGAGACTTCCTTTTCTGCAAAATTATATTAAGCCGTAAGCAACAATTTAAGCATTTGTCTAGTGAGTAATAACGCCGTAATGCACTGTTTTAATTTTGTGTATTAAACGTTTGCACAAATTTTAATTATCTTTTTACATATCGAATACAATTTCATATTTACTTCCTATATAAGTTTGAAAATGTACACACAGTGTTCATAGGATATATACATATCCTAAATAGTATACAATATCTGTCATGAAAGTCAAGCAATTGTGCTGACATACACTAAACTAATTCTAACAATATATTTCTAGCGCTTTGCGTTGAGACTGCTGAAGCACAGCTCCGTACGACAATCGAAACTCACACGAGCACAGTGAGTCATTGCAAAGAACCGTGCATGTAAGCTACTACGCATGAACATGTTATATATTTCTAGTTTTATGATTGTATGATACGCAACGTGTATTTAACGAAAGTTCGCCAAAAATATATCCGATAGGCTGAGATGATACAGTTGAATCTTTAATTTTATTCTCTTAATACATAAAATTTGATTTATAAAGCATTTTATTAAAAATTCTTATATAGAACATTTGAAATGTTGGATGGTAAACAGAAGCTTTCAGTGAAATCGGTTTGCCCTTATTTGTAGTAAGTGTTGCTAACAAAATCGTATAAAAGGAAACGTTTACACAAAATTGCATGTTAAGGTTTTACTTCCAAGAAAACTGATAGATGAAATCTACGTGGCGTATCGATTATTTATATTCCTCCTTGGAAACCTTGTTTTAATACGTATTATCAGGGCTTCTTTTAATATTGAAGGTCACCAATATCGGTACTTTTTCACGGAACATTAAAAACCTAAACAGGTTGATAAACCTGAGACCAATATTCAACAATTTTCAAACTAAAAATTGAGCTAAAAAATTCATGTTTTCTTTTCTGTATGAATGGAATGTTAGAGTTTCAGCAGTTTACAGCCAAGAGTGGATGCGGAGGGGGGGACCTTGCGTTTATGGGACCAGTCAGGATAAAATGTGGAAACGCTGTCTGACATATATACCAACCGCATTTTAATACAGGAATTAATAAAGACTGAGCATGCTAAGCATCACTTCATTATAGTAGTTTGTAGAACTAGTACACGAGTACAATCTGTATTTTATAGATATACTGTTTGTTAGTCGTAACTAATAATACCATAGCTAACTTAATATAAATTCAGCTTAATGTCAAGATATGGTTAAGTATTTTGCTGAAAAAGTGATTGGCTAAGAAAACTGGATATCGGGTAAATCCATGTTGAATCCATACATCTTCGATAAACAGCTACAACAATTCCTTACGGCAGCTAAACTTTGCGGTTGTGGTGAAAAACTATAAATACATTTTGCGTGACCTAAACTTAATATATGTGCATAATTACTACAAGCAACCATTGGTACGGTCAAGGAAATATATAATTTACGTTGCTAAGATCACACAGTTCTGACTCAATTAACTTTGACTCTTCCTTAAGAAAATACAAATTAGAAATAGAGCTGATTTACCAAAACTTTTGGATAAATAAATTGTAATTTGGTTTTGTCAAATTATCTATTTTTGTAAACACACCTTCAGGATAATTACTTGCACATGGTTAACGAATTAAATAGTAAGATAAATGTTATAAAACTATACCTTAGCATGTTATAGTTAAACTACAGCTGCAACATATATTTAAACATATTTAGCAATCTGAACAGAACAGCTATTACCTTGGAATTTGCAGTAATTAATTGAAGTACTTTATTGAAAGGGTACGGTTGTGGCCACCCGAATATCCTCAAATAGCATTTTTGCAAAAAGGTAAGGTTTGTCTGTCTGTGTCACTCATCACTAGACTGATGGGCTTTATAGTTTTTATTTGGCGCGTAATGAAGTCTGATACCGCACCTCCTAACTTTGTGCTTACCATTTACTGCCCGAATTGTCGAAAACCAAACTCAATAATTTTCACGTTGTCAATATGTATGGTCTACCAATATCTTAGGTTATAATTGTTTCTAAAGGAGTTGGGTATAAGAGGCCACCTGCAGAATCTTCGAGCTACACACTGTTGTTTCACAAAATTTGAAGGAACAGCTGTTTTCGAGATATGAGCCAAGATAATATCCAAAAAGCGACATTCAAAATTTTGACTGGGTTGGTTTCTTGGTTATTGGTGGTGAACGATAGGTTGGGATATTTAACCAGTTACGTACGTTGCTTTAAACCTTGGTTAAATACTTGATACTATGTGCTAATAACCCTGTAGAGTCTACGTCAAGAGGCTGAAATTTAGTTATATTTGGTGATATTTCGACTAAGTTGTGAGAAGATTAGATCGGACGTATATATGTTTTCGGTGTGCCGAATAGGATTATATCAATCAATAGGATGTTCCTTTCTGAACATTGTGTACGGGAAGTGCAAGGAGCCTAGAATATAAAAAATAATGCCTAAAATTGTAATTTTTATTGAAATTTGTGATTTATAAATTTGGATAGTTTCGATCTTTCGAGTCGTTAGAGACATGAAGTAGAGTCTTTAGATTTTTATATTTGCAGAAAATTGGCCGTTGTTTCCATAATGTATTATCTCGCTATGTGTTATATAATTATTCTTATTCTGTGACCTTAAGATAGCTCAGAAAGTGCAATATAGAATTTTGCTGTTTTGGTTGACCGCAGATTATCCGTACTCTCTCGGTTTCAATTTGCTCATACTTATTAGAAATTTTAGGACTGAAGTTTACGAAGCGGTATCGACAAAAACAGTACGACTTAAAACGAAGGTTTGTGTTCCGTTACATTTAGTCTCGATAGCCATATATATGTGTGCGAATATGTACGTATATATATGTAGCATTATAAATGTAAAAAAATTATAATTTTATTATTATTATTATTGGTATTATTATTAATATTATTTCGCAGTGGGTTTCTGAAGTAGTGTTTCAGCAGCATCAGGTTTCTGGCGTTTTTCATTAAAATTTAAAAACTAAACTTTAAAATTTTTAGAAACATTTTCTTCTAAGTTTTCTTCAAAAAACATACGGCTGGCATTGTTGACATTTTGCAAAATGTAATGTTTTGACTCATAATTTCAAGGGCAAAACTTTTCTAGCTATAAAAGTCGGTGTGTTTGTTTTGAAGCGAACTCACTGTGTTAGTGCCGCCGTGTGTTGTAAATCTTGTTCAATTAAATATTTGGGAACACTCATTGTTGTCTTCTACTGATCGTCTATATTGGACGGCCATATAATTTAATACCATACCGTACGGGCTTATTGTAGCCGTGAGCCTGAGTATCGAAAAATCTGTACCTTGGGTGGGTCGAGCATTACCGTCTGTAGTCGGACGGCTTGCAGGACTTATTAAACAGTACATCAGCGTTACCGTGAAGGTTACTTATAGTGTGCATTTAGCCATATGAGTAAGATATCTATCCCATAGACGAATAGTCCGCCTAATACGAAGTCTGTGATCGGATTGTCATATCAGCCTATAACGACGACTGGTAATCGGTCGCGTTAATTCGATTGCTATTTATCGAACCCTGGAAACTTGATACGCCGCATAATGCATTTATTGTTATTATTTAAGTGTTTTCAAAATAATTACATACACGTACTTGTGTTATAATTAAAGCGCTTAGTTAGTATATATGGGCAGTAAAAACATGATACACAGATGACAGCATCGTCAACCACGACCCACGTGCTTTACTGTATGCAGTGATCCAAATTACCCAGAAAGTGTTAAGACCTGCCCAGGTAAATCTGATTTTCGGGAACACATCCTAATGACGAGCCTCTGTAAATAATTATTCTAAGTCAATGCATATTTCAAGCTACCATCCAATTACTTTTTATGTTGTTAAAATAATTGTTTACAAATATATTAAATACTTTGCGTTTTGATACCGATTTTTGAATGTTGGTAGGACGTCACAATATCTTCAGGATATAAGCACCTTGACTGGTTATACGTAAAATGCTCGTTAGGAAATTTATCGTGATACAACAAATATAATATTTTAGTTTAAATTTCGGTTACTTTAATTTCTGCGTTTCTCTTTCAATAATTCAACGTTGTCTTGAGAAACTTAAATTACAGACAATAACATTATTGACTGACCGCATGCTGATGTTTAGACGGGTCAATGTGAGAAATTGGGCCACTTTTAAGTTCCAGTAACCGTCTTACTTTTATTCAGGACGACGGAAACAAGTTTCCGAATCATGAAAACGGGGACGTCAGGTTAACAGCTTCATGTAACCGAGTCGTTTATTATTCTACTATATATTTCCATAGACACGGGGATCATATCATGTTGGGTAAGTAGAGGGGGGCCGGGTAACCAAAATATTTTTCTTGACAACATGTCTGAACAGTCCATAGATATCCACAAGATGTTATCCACAAATAAATTCGCAACAGGTTTCGTTCAGATATATTCCTTCAACCAACTCACAATAAACTTGTTTTTATTTTATATTTCAATACAAATGAGGGTTGCCTCCTGCCCTTTTTTGCTACACCCATTCGCATGGATTGATACTTGTCATATGCTGATATTTCTGAGTAAAATGATCATGAAAGCATAATATATTTTTGCATTCATACATTTATCTAACGGTGTTTTTCCTTTAGCAAATCATTAGATTAAAATGACACATAGACCTGTCGATAGCATTCTAGGAGTTTTAACTCATATTATCCATATCCGTAAGCAATTTAAGTGGAACACCAAATCTACAAATGATACTTTCCATGCTTTACTATTTTGCAATCCTAACCGCTTTCATGTCTGTCATATCATTGCACATAATGCAACCCATTTAGTAAATGCATGTGTAAATACTACTAAATATTTATTTCCACGAGATGCGAGGGAATGGGCCAGCTATATCAGAAGATACGCGAAACCAGGGTTCTACTAGTGGTATTGGCTGTAACTCTATCGCACTCTTGACCCGCGCATTTTTCATTGTAACGCGCGTTCGGCACTGTTTACACCACTGTGCCACGTCTTTATGCAGGATAGGCCAATAATATCGCGATGCTACAAGCGCTTTGCGTAAGCGTGAGTGTCTGCCGAATATGATCATGTGCGGCATTTTGCATTTGCTTTCTCAGATGTTCAAGAACAGAAAATCCACTAGGCGCTCTTCCACTATCATCAGGCAGTTGTACCCACACCTGTTGGTCTCACATGTAACACATTTCTGCTACATTTCTAATAGACTCCAGTAAATGCTAGATTTCTTTGCCCTCCATCGTTTTAATTATTGCACCTGCAATAAATTTTGCAGTTGGACACTGTGAATAGCACTGCCCGCGGCAGGATTCTCTGTATGATCTAACACGGATGCCATTATGTCTGCATGATCGTTGCATAGAGCCTTGTGAACGTCATTGCAGGTTTTGCATGGCTCATAAGTACTGAAAACGTTTTCCGATTCTGTAGTGTTTTCCAACTCTACCGATCGCCTAAATAGCGTGTCAGCATTTGAATTCCGCTTGCCTGGTTTGTGAACTATTTCCATGTCATATTCGTTGCAGAAGCAAACTACAGTGGCGTAATCGGCCATGCGGATCTTTGACAAACAGCAGCCATCGCAAGATCTGGTGGTCTGTTACTGCAAATAAATGGACGAAAATATGGTATAGCGCAAACAACTGCTAAAGTTTCCTTTTCCACCGTTGCGTATCTTTTCTCAGCCTTATTGAGGACGCGGCTAGCATACGTTATTGGATTAGGTTTGTTGTCATTACTTAACTGGCTTAGTGCTGGGTCGATTGCATCTACACTAACATCAGTTTGTACCACAAATGGTAACAAAAAATCTGAAAACGCCAAAACGCGGGATGTACTTAACCGTACTTTTGAGATGTCCAAAGAAATTTGGCATTGCGCAGTCATTTAGATTTCCTTTTATATAGTGCGTGTAGTGGTACTGCTTTTTTTGCAAAACACCAAATGAATTTTCGATAATACATGCTAATCTCATGAAGGACTTCACATATACTTTGCTGTCCTCAGCATTTTTCATGTTTTCTACACTGTGGACATAGGCCCTCGAATGTTATAATATGACTCAAAAACTATGCTGTTCTATGTCCGAAATCACATTTCTTAAGACTTAACTTCAGCCTAGCTGAAGGTAGCCGTTCAAAACACCATACGAAGCCGCCCCAATAACTACGGTAAATTCTGTATGAACACCAGTATGTCATCCAAATATATCACGCAAACATTCCAGTCTAGAGCTGACGGATGGAATTGCTTCCGTTAGCCGCTGAAAACTTGTAACTGCATTGAATGTGTAAATGGCACCTTCGTAAATTCATAGAGCCTTTTGTAAGTTTTAAAAGCTGTCTTGGATTTGCTGTCGGATCTACCGGTATTTGGTGATAACCACTATGAAGATCCAAGGTACAAAAATACTTAGCCTTTCGTAGCGAACTTATGATGTCATCCATTCGTTTGATCGGAAAATTAACTCTCTTTCCTAGTCACGGCATTGCATTCAATTTACGGTAATCTACGCAAAATCTCCATGTTCCATCTTTTTTCACTAATACTATCGGCGACGATCTCGCACTACATGACGGCTCAATAATATCGTTCTCAAGCATCTCCTGAACTTTGACTGCCATTACTTGTTGTTGCGAAAAACGTGTCCGATAGGGCAATTAATTGCTTTATAGGTTTAATATTCGTTGTTTCAGTTTAATGCGTCGCAAGATGCGTTCTTCCTAAGACGTTATTTCCTTTGCGTAAAAATCTTCGACATGCTGCAAAAGTTGTGTAAGCTCAGGCTTTTTCTCTTCATGTAAGTTGCAACTGCCAAGATCCAAATCTGCAAATTTCAACTGAGGGCTTTCCTGGGTTCGTTACCAAAATTGCTGGACTAATGCTGTTTGTCAACATGTTTAATTTGTTGCTCAGACAATGGTGTCAACTTTCCAACTGTCGTATTCTCGTATATATTGCTGGCGCAAATCTCGGATTCAGCAGTCTGACTGAAAAAGTTCCTTCCGTAGTGGACGCCACAACTGGCGAAGCTAAAAATACGCACCAGTTACCAACTGATTCGCAGCTGCGTTTAAGCGATTTATACATGGATCACACGTTTTGCTTCAGCAGCTAAAACATATTCAGTGCGTGGTCGGACCGTTACAGTTGTAAGAATTTACAGTGTTATTATTAAAACCATCCGCAAGCGTTTTGTTATTTGTTGGCAATTTCTGTCTCTCAAATTCGAACGCTCCGAGCTAGTAATTGATTGCGAACTTCCCCAGCTTTACAAGTGAATCACGACCAAGCAACATATTATCAAACACGGGTTTACATGTGAGTGGAGGGAAGTGTCGTACTCTTCCCTAATACACTCTTGAATTTATTAATTAGTGTTCCGATTCCAGCGAATGGACGATGTAGTTAAAATCTGACCAGCAAGATTAAAAACTGTGCATACAACAACTGGAGATTCGTGAACTTACTAGGCAGTATCATCCTGAGCGGAAGTACGCTTGCTCCAGTAAGGCAGGTCGTTATAAAACCACATTCCGAAACATATATATGATGTCATTCTCTTCCTGTACCATTCGTCTGAGTTTATTTAATCATACAGCAAAGGGTGACCTTAATAAGACAACTAAACTAGCAAAACAGAAATAAAATAAATTTCTTGCTATAATATGTGAGATTCATGTGAACTTGAAAGGCGTAACGCTATCTTTAAAAAAGAACAGCTTAGTGTGGGTGTTGCGAGAAAGCAGCCCACGGAGTTAGTCTTACGCTTTGTAGAAGAATCAGATAGAGAATTAAACTTAGGCTAACACCAGACTCACTAGATTGACAACGACAGAACGTATATAATAGCTTACGCCGTAGGCTTGACTGGCCACATCGTGATATACCGCCGAGTAGCATAATCTCTAACTGAATGGAAAATTTGTAAGCTGACACCGAGTAAAAACTAAAAATTAATTACTTTAATTATTGCTTTGTAATTACATCATACAACTAGGAATTAGCATACGTATAGCAGCAAAAGATTTTTTGCTGTAGCCTTTATGATAATCAAATAACACAAGTAACATATTTTACTGAACTTATTTTTTAACAAAGTTACCTAACAATGACTTCAATGCAAAGGTATCTTCACGATGGAACAAAGGGTACAAAAGTTAATACTTTGGTTCATAACCAGTCGGAACTTTGCTATCGGTAGTTGTAAGTGGGCAAGAGCGTCGGGTATACCTACGCGGGTACCCGGGAACCCAGGTACCCGACCCGATTAAACTATCCAGGTGCCCGATACTAATATTGGCAGTTCTTGTAAGCTTCAGTATCTGCGCATATTGACGTATCGCAGACGTACAAATTAGGTACACAAATCTAGATATACGATATACGGCTTGTACGTGGCGATGGTTTCGAGCAAAAAGAAATATTGTTTTCTCTCGCCTACCGAACAATACTGCAATCTGACAATGCACATGGTGGCCAAATAAAACGGTGTGAAGAAGAACCCAAGGTCAAATGATTGCCAGACTGAGCTATGTCACCATAAGAAGATTTCGGAAGTTGGAAGGTTAAATGTGCCGTTAGATATAAATGCACTGGTTACCATCCGTTGGGTACTTTTTCACGATAAAAATGCACAAGTGCATTATAAAATAGACCATCTATTTCCGCATGCAGAGATCAAAAGAACTTTTTCTGTAGTAATTACAATTATGCTTGGTTTTCCGAGAAAAATAAAAAAAACAACAGTGTTGACCCTTGCTTCAACCCTTTCATGCCCGAATTAATTTGTGTATCGTGCAATGTTTTACAAACTCAAGCCTGCGCCAGGGATCAACCCGAAACGCACGCGTCAAACTTGTGTACGCAAACCACTGAGCTATCTGAGAGCTGTTGCTCGGTTCCTTAAGGAACCTCACAATGCGAGCGAATAACAACGCACGTTCAAATGTACGATATACGACAAACTCAGTAAACACAACGAGTCGCAATGTGCGTTCTGTCCATTTGGGCCTAGTGGGCATGAGAGGGTTAAATGTAATTCCCAAGGCATCTTCCTTTAATGCATTTTGCAATCTCCCGGCTTGTCAAGTCGCTACGTCCATCCGATTACTACTGTGTGTGAATTTGGATCACATTTGTGACGACAGTGATAACTAGATAATAAAGAGTAGTAAATCTAATCAGATTAAGCTAAGCCATAAATCCAGGATCTAGCCTTCCATATTGAGAAAACAAACTATATAATCCAGCTGAATCCATGCGTTAAAGTACATACATCTCCGGCAATATACCTACAATTATAGATTTAGAAATAAAAACGTAAATAAATTTCAATTAAAAAAATCCTTATAAGGTAAAAATTCATGATCGCGACATGTCCCAAGATAATAGCAGCCGATAGATTACTGTAGAAATTTATTGTCACACTATTACCTTGAACAAGCAAGCCTGAAAAGCGTTACGTTATTTGCTTTGAAAAAACCAGATTTACGTGGAATGGGCGTTTGGTGCTGGCTGCCGCACGTCTACGCACGCCACCGGCAAAGGGATATATTCGGCTTGTATGAGTATCACAGCTCTGATTAATTTTCGGGTTCAGAATAATAAGAAGGGAACTATATCATTTCATATACACGTTACGAGTTTAATTAAATTTTAGATTTCTCGATCATGAATATCCTAGCTATTCGCGGCGTGATTTATAGCTGACAAAATCGAGTCTTTGTAGTAATTTTCAATTGTTAGTTATTCTTTTACACTTTTTGTACTTTAACAAGCTTATGGCCGCAATAAACAATGAGCACCATTTTGTTTTAAGCGCTCTGTGTGACCAGTTTGACAGCTAATTATTTACATTTGGAAAAATACTTATGACGCTAACTATTCCATAGCCTTTTCACACAACAGCATGAAAACATTTGTGTTAAAAACTTTTGAAAATATGCTGTTATCCTTTGTTTATATATGGCCCGATTTGCCAAATGTTACCATGTATGTGAAATTAGTTGTGACATATAGTAATACGCATAAATAATCATGCCTTTATATTGCTTTAGTTCCATCGGAAATTTATTAATTTATGTGACATATATGTATCAAAGGGACATAAACTTACCGAAGCCCTTTTAGCGTCAAAATAACCTTAAGTTTCGCTCTTATATTTCTCTTATTTTCGCTCAAAATCGCAGGGAGTGGATCAATTTTCACATTGTATATAATCTTAACCAGCATATCAGTATATACTTGCTGTTACGAAGCGTTTTTGTTTTTATCAGAGTGGAAAAATCGGCACCGTCTGTTCAACTTGTCGTCCGTTCGTTGAACTCCGCAATAAATTGGCCGATTTTAATTTTTTTTGTTTGAAAAGCCTAATATTTTTCAGGTGTAAGAGTATAGTTTTTGTCAAAATTAATTTTAGTTAATCAGTAGTTAGCTAATAGTAACGTGTGTTATAGAATTTTTAGCATTTTCAAACAAAAATTGCTTATTTTTCAATCAATAATTAGTGTAAAGCTATTATTTTGATGCGTATACTACATCTCGCCGTGCTGGTTGGTTGTTTATTGCTATTCGAGTATGCTAAAAAATATGCTAATTAGTTAACTAGCTGATTACTAATTAATTAGCTAAATTTTTGAAAATTTTCAAGGTGTTCAGACAGACAAAAATTGCACACGGGTGTTTTCGATATCGGTGGTCATGAATATGGGATTTCTGAGGCTTTGAGACTTGGCCGTATACCCTAATTAATTAATTAATTAATTAGCTAATTATATATTTTTATGTAAATTTTAAAATCAACCTAATTTGCTCCGTTTACTTTTTGTAATTTATTACGTTTACAAGTATTATTCCAATTTTGTACCAAAACACATGCATAAGTATTTTATGGCATATATGTCATGAAAATATGTTAATAATAGAGTATGCTGTGCAGTATTCACTAACTTTAGTCTGAAATTAGAGACACAAAATGATTAGGGCCAAAACCAAATGTTTTATTTCAAATATTCTACGACTTAAATATTTTCAAATTAAGGTATGTTTGAACGAGCTATCCTGGTATTTTGTTGTCGTTTTACTGAATGAGTAAATTGTTACAGTTTACCTGCGGTGCTATAATGACAAATAATCATCCGCCAAATTAAGTCTATAGTTTTGCTTGTAGTCGCTAATTGCCGACTAGACCGCTGACCGTCCT
>JASANE010023178.1:0-12096 GCA_030248225.1 Trileptium ribeirensis
TGATTTGGCAGACCCAATTTATTGACCAGTATTAATTGTGAAGAAATCCCAACTAGGGCAATGAGACTATTTGTGGTTCCAGTCATATTTCGGGATTACGGACAAATTCCGTTTAATGAACAGCTTTCATTGTTCTAACCCACAGTTATAATTTCTTCACAATTAATACTGGTCAAATTATCGTAAATTATGATTGGAATTAAAAAGGAAAGTTATCACAAAAGTTAATGCTATTGGTCTATGATAACCGGAAAAAACACAGATAACATAGTAATAATTATATTTTTGTGGATCACACAAAGATCTAGTTAATATATTCGGCTTTCATTGATGTAAACCCGGTTTACCTATTGGTAACGAATCTTATTTCCCTCGATCCAAATTTTATGAACATTTACGTCACATTCATTTTGAATACTTCTGAATGATATATATTTCAAAGATAAGCAATAAAACGTTTGTCGAACATTGCCTAATGAAAGTTGTAGGAATGCTTTGTAATTAGTACTATAAGCAAGATAGCCAGGAACCGTTGTGCTGTCGATTTCTTAACCCACAACCCTAGAAGTTAATTTCGGACTATTCGTCTAAAAGTAACATTAGCCAAAGTATATAGATATGAATTTAGATTTAATCATTTCCTATGTAAAACTCACGTTCGACAGTGCACAAGTGGCGTTAGAACATAAGCAGATACTGATGGAGGTTCACATATTTATTCAGCACTCCTGATTACTCAAATAACAGTAGGTATAAACAACACATTCCGATACTAGCCAACTTTGTGCTTACGCTAGCCTCTAAACAATGGACAATGCATTAAGTGCAGATACTTAAAGGCGTGTTCACACGCTCAAACTTTTTGCTCAAATTTTGATCAAATTTAGATCAAAATTTGACAATAGCTTATTTGAAAGTTTTGCAAGTTTGAACGTGAAAACACTGTTCAAACTTTTCCTGAATATTCCTGTAGCCAATCATGGACGAGATGTATTACCTGAAAAAGTTTGAGCTCAAATTTTGATCTTAAATTTTGAAATATCGCAATTTTCATTTAAGATTCGCCATCAAATTTTGGTCAAAATTTTATCAAATTTTGAGCTCCAATTTTGAGCTCAAAATTTGAGCAAAAAGTTTGAGCGTGTGAACACGCATTTAATACTCATAATACAACAGCCTTAACCATTCATCAAATCGAAAAGATGGTTGTATCGTTGTAATTGTAAGGCTGAATCTATTACATTGACATACCGATAATGCAATTAAATATGCAAGGCATACGATGCAAATATCATTGCTTTAATTCTATTTGGCAATCTCATATAGTTACACAACTATTCAATACTGCTCTTCAATGTGCACCAAAATATATAGTTTGACCATCTTTTGATTACAAAATCATGCGCTTTGTTCATTGCACTTATCCTGTAATGCAATCACGGATAGCTATAAGATCATTTCATTATGTTCTTCATCCAGTCGACCTAAATGAAATTAAAAAAATGACTATGTTACTTACAAAAAGAATTAATTGACCGTCAAGCCACGGCTAGAACGATAAAGTTTATTAAATCAATGAAATTAAAGCGTTAAGCAACTTGATAAATACCAAAATCAATGTGTTACCTCTAAAAAGCTACATAATTTAATATACCGGGTCCCACTTTGCAAAAATTTTATTTTTTCCAAGTATTATAAGTTTTGATTTATAGTTAAAACATTGTTCGATACGACTAGAAATTTGCATGACAACGCTATTCCACTCTATAAGAAAGACCATTGCACAAAGTCATTGTATGGAAGAGATTTTGGAACTCGGAGCCTTAGCGGAGAGCAATAATTTAAAATGACAGGGGAAATCGACCTCTACAAAACGAAAAGTGATACTCGTTTAATGAAAAACATGAAAAAAATCCATAGATTTGGTGGTGAGATGTCATTATCACAGGGCAGATAAAAATGTTGCTGATATTAGAACGATGTTTAACTCTTTATGACATTATTTTTTTTACAGAATTAGCCGAAATTTACAACAAAATTAGCCCAAATTTTACACAAAATTAGCCAAATTTTACAAGTCTAATCAGTGCGTATTAAATACCCATCACGCATGACCGCCGTAGTACCAATTATACGAGATATCGTTGTGAGGTTGCCGATTTCATTTGATAGACGGAGCAAGAAAGGATTGTATCAAAATCTGAATTCTTGACAACATTTTGTTCATAGTCACGCGAAATCAAAATTTAAAACAAGGATACTCTCAATTTTTCATGATTTGACGGCTCTTCTTTATGAGGAGCAGTGTCCATAAATGATTAAGATGACATCTTGTGTTTTGCACTTCACAATTAAAAAACACTGCGCTATTTGCAATTTATACAACTGCAACCAAAAACATTTGGTATAAAATTTATAAAACTGTCTAAATTACATTTTTTTCAGTGAGAAGATTCACATTTCTATGAGAAGATTGACAAAATGTGGAAAACTTTGTGTCAAAAACATACACATTTAGAGTATTGTCAAGTGGATATTGTTAAAGAAAAGTTGGCGATTGAGTAATTTCAATCACACTTTTAGCTTAAAGTGGCAATGTTGACTCATTTGAGAGTTTCTCATAACTAATATCGTTTTATATTTGCTTTCAAAAACTTATAAGCGTTATTATGCACGTCTTCTGCGACAGGTTTTAGTACCAAATTTCATACCAAAATTCCTTGTGTTTCGATTCAACTAATCGACAGACCGATGGACAATCAACAAAATTTTGACTTAGTTAAATTGCTCGTATACACAAAAAAGTGAAAATTCAATCATGAATCTGGTTTCAATTTACGAAGTTTGGTTTTTTAATATATCTATAACAAGAATAGCTTGACGTTTCACAAGTAGTAGAATTGATTTTATAATTCAATAGTGTATTATATTGACAATTATGAGCAATTTGTTTATCAAATCCACAAATTTATAGAAAAGAAGCATAAAACAATATACTATTTTATCACAAAGATATAGTCACCTAGTTGTGCCTGTTACTACTTTTGGCTATGTCTGAGTTGAAAGTTGCACCGTTGAACGTCCAAACGATTTAATAGCCTAATTATTTTGTAATATAATGGCAATTCATCACATAGCTAGGTATCAATATTTTAAGTCTGGTTTTGCTTCTTATATTCTCAGTTGTTTTTTCTATTATCACTAAAGTCCAATTTTTACGGTAGTTCGGATTTCGCCGACCTATGAGCTCGGTTTGAGAGTAGATTATTTAGTTTGATAAAATTTATTGGTTACTATGTACATATTGGTTTGAAGATCAAGATTTCAAAATCTATGGAGGAATTACAATAATATGTTTTTATACAAAAATGATTTTTGTGTTAAGTTGCAAACAATAATTTCGCAACGTCATATTAATATAGCTTCCGTCTTTTTTTCTGGTAAATACATGGTTGCATTTTAATTTTGGCATACAGGACAGAGTGAGTTCAATTTTATACTTTCCATCACAAATATATATATATTTTCTAATTATCTCTCAAACATCCTTAGATAATAGGCGTAAAACATCATTTTAAGAAAAGATTATGACATAGACGGAATTTAATTACGTTAACCAAACGCTTTATATTTTACTGAAATTAAAAAGAAATTGTCACTTTTATAATTATTTAAGTCCTGCTGTACCTTGTTGTAATAAGTGTGAAAGGAGATTGGTGTTAAGCCGCTATTAAAATTCTGTTAATTAAGGTTAATATTTAATTAATTAAATATAAGAGTTTGTGATGTGTAGTTAGACGCATTTTCAAACTATTTCAAAAATGTTATGTAACAAACAAGGGGTTTTCATTTTAATACAGTTTTGAAATTGTAGCTCAGTATGTTAAGCCTTTCGCTTTTACAGGGGCCACTTTCATAGTGGCTTCTAAGTTTTTAGTTGTTGTAGTTTAATTCATACTTGATTATTTTTAATTTTGTAAACTAAAGTTATTGTGTTCGACATGAACGTTGCAAATTAAATTCCGTAAACCGTGATTATTTTTGTAAACAAGAGTTATTCTGTTCGAAATGAACGTGTGTGAATTGCATGCCCTAAAGCATGATTGAATTTGTGTACAAACGCTATTCTGTTCGACATGAGCGTGCACGAATTACATGTCATAAAGTATGATTGAATTTGTATACAAGCGCTATTCTGTTCGAATTGAGCGTGTGCGAATTACATGCCCTAAAGCATGATTTATTTTGCATACAAAGGCTATTTTGTTCCACATGAGCGTGCGCTACCTATTCATCAGTTACGATATGATGCCTGTGCGCGGTTGGAATTATGTCACGCGTCAACCTGAAATAGTTCGGCTGAACAATAGCCCACCTAGACTGTTATGGTACAAATTGATAGCTTACCTAAGCTTACTGTGACAAACGGTGGGTCTGGTTAGGCTGTGTGTAACAAATTGGGCGTCTGAATGTACTTTCGTTTTGTTTTATTATTATTATTTGTATTATTTGGGCATCCATTTAAAATTTAGTATGAAGCTGTTTAACCTCGCAACGAAACTTTTGGGTAATATTTTTTAATGTATTTAAGTAGCGCTTTCTTCGCGGACTGAAACGCATCTGGCTTAAAAACAACATGGTCCGGCTTAACTCTGCGTGACGAATACACAGTCCGGCTAGACTGTTGCTTAAAAATGCATAGGCTATTTATTCTATTCAAAATTATGATAGTCGACCTGGACTGTGTGCGTAACATCTTTGGAAGCGATTTAGTGCATATGGATGCGTGACATAATTAGGACCACGTGCACGCAGCTTATCGTAAATGATGCATTACTTCCATGCCTTAAAGCATGATTAATTTTACCACCAGACTACGCCCAAGCGTTATTCATATCCACGATTGTGTGTTATATGGACCTTCAAAATTTTACAAATTGCGATGTAAATCCCGAAGTTGGCGCTCCTGAACCATAAATCCTCAATTTGGTTCTTGTCAAATGTACGTTGAGTGCACATCCTTCATCGAGTACGGCAACGCAATATACACCGCCCCAACATCGACTATATACCTCTATAGTATAGCCGCGAACAGTTTCTAAGAACAACACGTTTACCAACGATGAATTAGGAGCTTCGTTTTTGCTCAGTATTCATCAACTACGTTCCACAGTAATGAATGAACTGTCGATCGAAGGAAAGAAATTTCACAATTCTAAAATCTCAATTTTACATGTCAAATTTATTGTTATTAAATTTTAAAATTGGCATTCAAAACTATAAATTGTTTTCTCTATAAATTATATATATATAGTGGGTGCTATTAACGAATTAAAAATTCTATATATATATGCTATTATAATTATTTAATTACAATTGCTGCAACAACTAATATTACATGTTTTTAACTCTATTCTAATTAAGACATTTTTTTCACTATTGCTTGCGCTAATTTCGTAATTGTTTTAAACTTTCCGATCAGGTCGCTTCAAACGTTACCGCTGTGATATTTTGAATGTTCAGTTCGAAATAGAATAGTATAAGAGGCAATTGGCAGCCAATTATTTTTTTATTTTTTTGTTTTTACAGACCTTCATAATTTGTAAATATCTCGATCTCTCCAAGTTTGTCTTCAATTAGCAATTTTCGATCGTTGGTTCTTCTCGATGGATGTTTTTGGCCGCAACATTGTTTAATTTGCGAATTTTTTGACTGTGTTTATACCCACATGTATATATTCATACAATATATATTTATAGTTAAGTAATGTTGAAAATATCCACGAGAGATGATTCAGTGGACCAGCCGGGATTCCAACCGGGGCCTCTGGCTTGCAAAACTAGCGCACTACGACTACACCACAGACGCATATCACAGCGTGTTCAGCTACGCTATATACACTAACATAGTGAAATGCTACAATGTAAAGTATCATCTAAATGCTAAATGCTGCACTGAGACCGTTGGGTTATTAATATTACTTTAATTTTAACTTAATTACATTTTTCAATTTTGCGTCGCCCTGTACTGGTGCACACAAAAACGTGAAAGAAATTAGTCGAATATAAAGTCAATTTATCTTGCAACAGCAATGTGGGTCCAGGTTTTTTTTGTAAACGGACCGGTATTAATAAAATGACGCGCTGGATCATGTAACCACCGGCAATCACATAATATTGTGGACGTTTTAGCCGATTGAAATCGGGCTTTAACAGGTTATAGTCTTTAACAGGTTATAGGCTTATAGCCTTATTAGCAAAATTTTTTGCAGACTTCTCCGTCAAATTTAGGTTTGCCTGAACGTGTTTCCTCGTACGCATCATTTCTAGAGCAACGTCACTGCCATGGGCAGGACATATAAAGTTACACGCAATGTAAAAATCTGACCTAAACGGCTCTCTTATAACCCAATTAGAAACGGAGACAACAAACTATTAGCTGACTTGAGAATAAAATATGATGTTGCTCGCCATATACACCCGAGCAGGAAGCGGAGATACAATCAAATTATTACACTCGTAGACCTATGGCCTTATATGCAGCGTTTGGAAAAATTTAGGCAATATGGCTCAATTGGTTAATAAGGTATAAGAATTGTAGTAAAATTTCGATAATACGGTAAAAATCAATTCCCCAGACGTTTGCTATGCAATCTATTTTGTTAATTTTTCTTACAAAATCGAGATTTTGATTACTTATTTTGAACATATTATGATATATGTTTTTTCAGTGTACTATTCTATGTATGATCTGTCGGTGATGATTCTTGCTAACATAGCATACTGAAATGTATACTTTTGAGTTAAGGAATTACATTGTTGAAACCTATTATTCACCATCTGCTATTATGGGCAAACCCAACGGTGAACTTTTTAAAATTTGTAAATGTAGTGACTATATAATATGTGTTTTTGCGTGCACATGCTAACCTAGCATCGTTAGTGCAGTTCAGTTGTTGCTTTTTTAAATATGGAATACAAATTTTAGCCACAATAATTTTAATTTTAATATTCTTATCAGAATTTCCGAATGAACCACGGCTACATTGTTGCGAATGGTTGAGTCACAGATTGAACTGCGATATATATGAATGCCAAATGGGCGCAAGGTAAGGCTTAGGCTTTGACTTACTCAATTAAAGCAATTTCTATATTAAGTAAACTTGTTTTGCCTATCATTTTTGTCAAATCGTTTGGGTTTTCGACAAAATCTCATTTTCAAACTCAGGGGCGTCGCACGACATGTGAGCGGCGGGGAGCTACCTTCTCATTTTTTATTTTCTACTGACAAACGTGAAAAATTAACAGATAGGGTTATATCGAAATAAATGTAAACGCCGACACCACTTTTTGCTGGCGTCTTCCACTTTTAAGAGCTTGCTATGCCCCTGTTCAAACTGCTCAACTCTGGTGTAATCTTGATTTTTCATATTTCGCTACATTTGGTCCGCCGACATCAGTTTTTGCCGGCGTTTTTTCTTTCACGTTTTTGTGTGCACCAGTACAGGGCGACGCAAAAATTGAAAAATGTAATTAAGTTAAAATTAAAGTAATATTAATAACCCAACGGTCTCAGTGCAGCATTTAGCATTTAGATGATACTTTACATTGTAGCATTTCACTATGTTAGTGTATATAGCGTAGCTGAACACGCTGTGATATGCGTCTGTGGTGTAGTCGTAGTGCGCTAGTTTTGCAAGCCAGAGGCCCCGGTTGGAATCCCGGCTGGTCCACTGAATCATCTCTCGTGGATATTTTCAACATTACTTAACTATAAATATATATTGTATGAATATATACATGTGGGTATAAACACAGTCAAAAAATTCGCAAATTAAACAATGTTGCTGCCAAAAACATCCATCGAGAAGAAACAACGATCGAAAATTGCTAATTGAAGACGAACTTGGAGAGATCGAGATATTTACAAATTATGAAGGTCTGTAAAAACAAAAAAATAAAAAATAATTGGCTGCCAATTGCCTCTTATACTATTCTATTTCGAACTGAACATTCAAAATATCAAAAAGATGACGTTTTAAGCGACCTGATCGGAAAGTTTAAAACAATTACGAAATTAGCGCAAGCAATAGTGAAAAAAATGTCTTAATTAGAATAGAGTTAAAAACATGTAATATTAGTTGTTGCAGCAATTGTAATTAAATAATTATAGACAACAACAGCAAAAATATATAGAATTTTTAAATTCGTTAATAGCACCCACGCTATATATATAATTTATAGAGAAAACAATTTATAGTTTTGAATGCCAATTTTAAAATTTAATAACAATAAATTTGACATGTAAAATTGAGATTTTAGAATTGTGAAATTTCTTTCCTTCGATCGACAGTTCATTCAATTACTCCGCTAACGTAGTTGATGAATACTGAGCAAAAACGAAGCTCCTAATTCATCGTTGGTAAACGTGTTGTTCTTAGAAACTGTTCGCGGCTATACTATAGAGGTATATAGTCGATGTTGGGGCGGTGTATATTGCGTTGCCGTACTCGATGAAGGATGTGCATCTTAATGTACATTTGACAAGAACCAAATTGAGGATTTATGGTTCAGGGAGCGCCACTTTGGGGATTTCCATTGCAATTTGTAAAATTTTGAAGGTCCATATAACACACAATCGTGGATATGAATAACGCTTGGGCGTAGTCTGGTGGTAAAATTAATCATGCTTTAAGGCATGGAAGAAATCTATCATTTATGATAAGCTGCGTGCACGTGGTCCTAATTATGTCACGCATCCATATGCACTTAAAATTGCTTCCAAAGATGTTACGCACACAGTCCAGGTCGACTATCATAATTTTGAATAGAATAAATAGCCTATGCATTTTTCAGCAACAGTCTAGCCGGACTGTGTATTCGTCACGCAGAACGCCTAGCCGGACCACGTTGTTTTTAAACCAGACGCGTTTCAGTCCGCGAAGAAAGCGCTACTTAAATACATTAAAAAATATTACCCAAAAGTTTCGTTGCGAGGTTAAACAGCTTCATACTAAATTTTAAATGGATGCCCAAATAATACAAATAATAATAATAAAACAAAACGAAAGTACATTCAGACGCCCAATTCGTTACACACAGCCTAACCAGACCCACCGTTTGTCACAGTAAGCTTAGGTAAGCTATCAATTTGTACCATAACAGTCTAGGTGGGCTATTGTTCAGCCGAACTATTTCAGGTTGACGCGTGACATATCTCCAACCGCGCACAGGCATCATATCGTAACTGATGAATAGGTAGCGCACGCTCATGTGGAACAAAATAGCCTTTGTATGACACAAAATAAATCATGCTTTAGGGCATGAAACTCGCACACGCTCAATTCGAACAGAATAGCGCTTGTATACAAATTCAATCATACTTTATGACATGTAGAATTCCTTAGCGCCAACGTCGAACAGAATAGCGTTTGTACACAAGTTCAATCATGCTTTAAGGCATGCAATTCACACATGTTTATTTCGAACAGAATAACTCTTGTTTACAAAAATAATCACGGTTTACGGAATTTAATTTGCAATGTTCATGTCGAACAATAACTTTAGTTTACAAAATTAAAAATAATCAAGTATGAATTAAACTACAACAACTAAAAACTTAGAAGCCACTAAAGCGGCCCTGTAAACTAAAGAACTTAACATAATTAGCTACAAATTTCAAAACTTGTATTAAAATGAAAACCCCTTGTTCGTTACATAACATTTCTAAAATATTTTAAAAAATGTGTTTAACTGTATATCCCAACCTCTTGTATTTAATTAATTAAATATTAACCTTAATTAACAGAATTTTAATAGCGGCTTAACACACCAATCTCCTTTCACACTTATTACAACAAGGTACAGCAGGACTTAAATAATTATAAAAGTGACAATTTCTTTTTAATTTCAGTAAAATATAAAGCGTTTGGTTAACGTAATTAAATTCCGTTGATGTCATAATCTTTTCTTAAAATGATGTTTTACGCCTATTATCTAAGGATGTTTGAGAGATAATTAGAAAATATATATATATTTGTGATGGGGAAAGTATAAAATTGAACTCACTCTGTCCTGTATGCCAAAATTAAAATGCAACCATGTATTTACCAGAAAAAAAGACGGAAGCTATATTAATATGACGTTGCGAAATTATTGTTTGCAACTTAACACAAAAATCATTTTTGTATAAAAACATATTATTGTAATTCCTCCATAGATTTTGAAATCTTGATCTTCAAACCAATATGTACATAGTAACCAATAAATTTTATCAAACTAAATAATCTACTCTTAAAATGCGAGTTGATAGGTCGGCGAAATCCGAACTACCGTAAAAATTGGACTTTAGTGATAAATAGAAAAAACAACTGAGAATATAAGAAGCAAAACCAGACTTAAAAGCATCGATACCTAGCTATGTGATGAATTGCCATTATATTACAAAATAATTAGGCTATTAAACCTTTTGTGATGTTCAACGGTGCAACTTTCAACTCAAACATAGCCAAAAGTAGTAACAGGCACAACTAGGTGACTAGATCCTCTGTGATAAATAGTATATTGTTTTATGCTTCTTTTATATAAATTTGTGGATTTGATTTTCATATTGATCATAATTTTATATATAATAAACTATTGAATTATAAAATAAATTCTACTACTTGTGAAACGTCAAGCTATTCTTGTTATAGATATATTAAAAAACCAAACTTCGTAAATTGAAACCAGATTCATGATTGAATTTTCACTTTTTTGTGTATACGAGCAATTTAACTAAGTCAAAATTTTGTTGATTGTCCATCGGTCTGTCGATTAGTTGAATCGAAACACAAGGAATTTTGGTATGAAATTTGGTACTAAAACCTGTCGCAATAAGATGTGCATAATAACGCTTATAAGTTTTTGAAAGCAAATATAAAACGATATTAGTTATGTAGAAACTCTCAAATGAGTCAACATTGCCACTTTAAGCTAAAAGTGTGATTGAACGTCAAATTGCTTACTTTCTTTAACAATATCCACTTGACAATACTCTAAATGTGTATGTTTTTGACACAAAATTTTCCACATTTTGTCAATCTTCTCATAGAAAATGTGAATCTTCTCACTGAAAAAAATGTAATTTAGACAGTTTTATAAATTTTATACCAAATGTTTTTGGTTGCAGTTGTATAAATTGCAAATAGCGCAGTGTTTTTTAATTGTGAAGCGCAAAAGACACAACATGCTCCTTCACCTGAATCATTTACTTAATACCTTGCTCGCCATAAAGAAGAGCCGTCAAATCATGAAAAATTGAGAGTATCCTTGTTTTAAATTTTGATTTCGCGTGATGCTATGAACAAAATGTTGTCAATAATTTTCTGAATTTGAAATAATCCTTTCTTCGCTCCGTTTATCAACTAAAATCTGCAAACCCAAATACTTTATCTCGTATAATTGGTACTACGGCGGTCATGCGTGATGGGGATTTAATACGCACTGATTAAGACTTGTAAAATTTGGTTAATTTTGTGTAAAATTTGGGCTAATTTTGTTGTAAATTTCGGCTAATTCTGTAAAAAAAATAATGTCATAAAGAGTTAAACATCGTTCTAATATCAGCAACATTTTTATCTGCCCTGTGATAATGACATCTCACCACCAAATCTATGGATTTTTTTCATGTTTTTCATTAAACGAGTATCACTTTTCGTTTGTGGAATATGTCGATTTCCCCTGTCATCTTCTTAACTATTGCTCTCCGCTAAGGCTCCGGGTTCCAAAATCTCTTCCATACAATGACTTTGTGCAATGGTCTGTCTTATAGAGTGGAATAGCGTTGTCATGCAAATTTCTAGTCGTATCGAACAATGTTTTAACTATAAATCAAAACTTATAATACTTGGAAAAAATAAAATTTTTGCAAAGTGGGACCCGGTATATTAAATTATGTAGCTTTTTAGAGGTAACACATTGATTTTGGTATTTATCAAGTTGCTTAACGCTTTAATTTCATTGATTTAATAAACTTTATTGTTCTAGCCGTGGCTTGACGGTCAATTAATTCATTTGTGGTTCAGCAATACGTAACTGAACGTAACGCTACACATAT
>JASANE010023180.1:0-14701 GCA_030248225.1 Trileptium ribeirensis
GGAACCTGGTCTTCGAAATTTATATACGCGGTGATTGTAGTGCCATAAGGGCACGCCTTGGTATATGTATTGGCATTATCATGATTTTAGCATATTATCGTTGATCATAAAGGCATCATTGGCATATATACTTGAGTTATGTGTCATTATCATCGTTCTTGTTATACTTTTGATAGCCAAATAGGACTGTAATTTTGATACATGTTGATCTTATCTACCATACAGTCGTGTAAGTTGTTGGAACCGATGTTGTTGCTCATATGTACTTTCAGGTCCACGATCCAGCCGCTTGATTGTGCTAATATTCGTTAACCATTTGTATATGAGTGCTATACTATATTCATACCGTTCGTTGTTATTATGTGGGGCCATAAAAGCGCCGCCCCATTGTATACCGTTTTATGATTATGCCGTATTATATTTGTACTATTCTATTGGGCTGAACAGGCCATAAAACCTCCTGTATTTTACTATGATATTATGTACCCTGTTTGTCATACTTTGTTGTATTTTTGTAATTTCTAGGTTGGAGGTACGATTGATTGAGTGTAACTTATTTGGGATGATTGTATAAGAAAAGCTAGGGATTGTTACGCATACAAACTCATATTTTATAGGTGCAGAACGTGAGTATGGCGAGCCCTTGCCATACGCGATCTCGTAGGAATATATGACGGTACGACACCCTGCCGACCCGATACGTATAGGTGTAGCCCTCCCCCGGGATGGTAGGACCACGAAATTAGTTACAAATCTTTATTGGAATAACTGGCCGTGACGGATACCCGTCACGACCGTCCCCACGAATGAGGACCACAAACAATAGGTGACTGTTCGCCCGAAAACGAACAGTGATTGAGAAAATTCCCCGAAAAATATAAGTTCAACTCCGAATTATTAAATTTACCAGTGTTCGTTAGTTATCGCCACTGGTAATTAGCAGTGCTTTATGAAATATTATTTACCAGCGTTCACTCTCGCTGGTTGTGATAAGAAATAAAAGTTAAAATTTATGAAAATTTGGTATCGAAAGCATCGGCTCCGTTGAGTTTTAGAGATGAGGTAATGGTGCTGTGGGCACCGACGGCTTCTGAAATTTGGTATTAGAAATGTCAGCCGACACACGGATTTAACGTCCTGCGAACGAGACACCTCGCCCAGGTCGAAAATTGTTATATTTTAGGAACCACCCCAGATATTCGATTCAAAATTCATCCGAACCATAGTTTCAATATTTAAAACGGTCAAATATCGAGTCGGAAATACAAACCCGACGACCCGGAAGGCGGTCGCACCCACCAAAATATGAAAATCAACCTATCTTAGGTTTTCCTCCTGGAATTTAGCTAAAACTTTGGCAGTTTCTTCGTAGTACTGTCTACTAACAGGAACTGAATTTAGTCTAAAACATGTCAGTTTCGAGTCGGAACCCTAAACCCGACGGCATTGAAGAGGCCTAACCCCACCAAAAATGTAAATTCAAGATCAAAAGTAAAACAGTTTTAGATTTTCTCCCGTAATTTTGTCTGAATCCTCGCTGTTTCTTCGTAGGAATGTCCGCTATCGGACACCACTTTATAACCCGGCATTATCGCGTCGGAACTACAAACCCGACGGCCAGATAGGGGTCCGCCCCTACCCGAACTTTAAACGTTAATAACTCGATATTCATCACAGGAATTTTCACGATTTTTCTCGTATATATAGAGGCCCATTAGGCGTTTCATTTAAGCTATTGAACCCGGCAAAGCCGTGGCCCGTTCAAAGGTTATAGGAAATTTAAACCCGACGCGCACAACCGTTGCTCAGATTACAGTTCAGATTTTACGAATAATGTTATTTTTGTAATTCTGTTTCGGTCTTGCTTTTCCACATATTTCGGTTAGGAAAGGGAAAATGTTAGTTTCCCCAGTGTTGGTAACTCATATTACAAGTGGTAAAATTTTATATCTGGATGTTGACGATATCGCTAGACGTGATATCGGGGTCTTGGCCCGACCGAATAAGTCTTCGGAAGGAACCGCTAACCCGCTCCTAGAATATCGATACATAGAGGATAACCGAGTCTACACACAAAATTTCATAGAAAAAGACTGGCAAGTTATGAAGAAATTGAAAATTATAGGTTTTCACCGCCCCTACCTACTCGAACGCGAACCTCGGTCGAAGAACTAAAAGCCGAGCAATTAAAGACTCGAACCCGAGCTACTATACTTGAACAAATTGTTATGGTTGTCCCGACAACCGGGAACCCTTTGCTAATCGCTGCATCGTCGAGAAGAATTGGTTGCTGCAATACTCGCCTAATTTTAGTACCAAGCAAAGTTCGTTTTGAGAGCCGTTGATGAGTTGTAACGAGTCTTAGTTTTAGAACGTTTAGAATAGCGCCGACTACCTACTTAGGATCGCATAGCCTGTTGAGCGAGTCCATAGGTATCTGAAAATACAATTTTAATCTCTTACCCATGCCCCAAATGTAGGCATAACTTTCATATAATGATAGCACACAGCCACTTTCTGGCATCAATTGATTAAACCTAGACAAATTTTATAGCTTGCGTAGTAAGCTACTAACTCATTCGTTCTACCGTACTGCTGCCGAGTGGCAATAGCTAACGAATCAATCGTCTAAGACAATGACCAGCTTTATTGACTAAGCAGAATACATCGTGAATTAGCACCGACAGTTCATCTGATATATCAACTTGGTTAACCCGTAGGAACTAAGGATCCTTCAGAAGAAAAAAGGTTATTACTCCGGTAGTGGCCTACACCAAAAGTCTATTCCGGGCAACCCCTCATATCACGGATTAGCAGTGATTTAAGACCAAATTTTGCCGCTTTCGCCACGGCGTTTTGAGGCACTTTTGTAAGTACTTAGAGCCGAAGATTTGTCAGTCATGTCTATCTTAACGAGCCCAAATCTTTCGTTTTCTGTTGCTCGGGAAATATGCTGATCTTGTAGGAAACTGGAACCAAAAATAATTAGTAGGTCTATAACGCCTATCGAAAATTTTGTGGTCACTATAAGAATGATGCAATGATGCGAGTAGGAAGAAAATTTGAGTATCATACTATTGGTCACAACGTAGGAAAAGAAAATTTAACGGAGTCGTACAAGAAACGCCTCCCGAACTAGCTGTTTTACTCACAGTATCTACGTAGGTATACATACGGAGATACGTATAATTTCTCGGCGGTAACGATGCTTTGCCATTTATATCATATATAACCCAATCGCTATTTTTTACTTCTTACCAATTCCTATTTGTCATGTACCATAGTTGCGTGACTAGAATGAGCAAGATGAAGTATCTTGCGAAGCGTCCCGTTGTACGCTTGTACCCCGCATACCTTGTTTCGTTTCCGCCTTTTCACTTACCTGAACCTGTTGTTTGTCGGAATACCTTGTCTTTTAATGGTAGCCCGCGTAGTACCTAGCACATGGTTAGTTCAATGGCGCCTATTTTTATTGATAAAGAACCGCACTACTTGCCGGTCCTGACTTTTGATATGACCCCTGTTTTTCATGAGTAAGGAAGCGCAGCTGTCATTAGAAAAGGTTTCACAGTACATGCCTTGATTTGACTCAGCTGTGAGAGTTCCGTGAAACAGGCGACGTCTCCGCAACCCGCCCCAAATGATGCTCTGCTCATTCTTGTATTAGCGTACCATATCTGCGACATAATGCTTATGGTATTCGCCCGTACAATACGCGTCTGTCTATACACCCGTAATTTTGGGACTCCTCAATAAATGCTCAATGGAAACCGAGGTTGTTCAAGTGTTTTGCTGATCTATAATAGCGATAGGTAATCAAAGGGGTTTGAAATCCGTCACCCCAAATCGACGACCCATGTTCAGGTTTGACACACGCATCGAAAAAGCAAACCTTAGCGTGACTCGCCGATTACAAATAAGTTTTTATGAATTATTATTATTTTATAAATTACAATATTATGATTATTATGTACGTACGACTCATGCGGCTTAATTAGGAAAAATTTACAACTCACGCTGAGCACCCAAAATAGGAAACCACACGCGCGAATCCGACGTTAAACGTCTAGGGATTTGTCGGACCCTAGTGGGGGCCACTGGCTAAATTAAATAAACTGACCGTTTCGATCAAGTCGAATCAATTTCGATCAAACCTAAATACCTAAAATTTCACACTTCCCGGGTTAAATGTGGATAGGGAATAGCGGTTTGGTCTCTTTGGCATGTGAGCAGGTGACGGAGCCAACCTCCCTGGGGATCTCAAAAGTAGTACCTCGTAGACTACGTGCGCAACCCGTCCGGCAGGATCAGAACACATCCTGTGAAGCGCTCCTGGCTTGCTGTAAGCTCAGTAATTTCTTTGGCCTGACCGAAATGGAAGAAAATTTACCCAATAGGTCCGCCTTTGGAGTGATCATAGCCGGGGTCGTATGGGCATTACGTCTGGGAAGTGCGTAATGCAGCAGCGTCACGTCGATATTACATGTACATTCCGTTAAACGTCGAAAGTGGTGGAAGCTTATGTGACTATCAGACGAGCAAACATGGTTTTTTGCACAGTGCGTTATTTCAGGAAACTCCGTTCACCCTGTTTCAGTTATAATTTGTGTAAGTAGATTTATTATTAATAAAACCTTAAACCAGTAGTACGCAGCTTGAATAGAGTCACGCAAAACGGAATTAGTCACAATAGTCACTAATTATAGCAATTATGATTGCCTGACTGAAAGCATCAATGAATATATATTGAAGTACATTCGAAAAATTAACGAAACTTAGTAGTAGGTAGGTCTTACGAAAGTAGTAGTTGGATTGTAAATATTGAAACCATGTTATATCAATGTTTACCTCGCGCAAGGTCTCCAAGGCTGTATAATTTCGATTACAACTGTTTTCCCCTTTAAAATTATTTTCCCTGCTTCACGACAGTCAAATACCGTGTTACAAACATAAATAATATAGGTGCCACAAAATTACCAGAAACTTGTAGGCCTGTGAGCGATTTTTCTGAAATTCACCAATTAAATCGAAAATGGTCAGAAAGATTTTCCAAACAAATTTATCATTAAAAGAAAATTAAGACTTTCTAGTAGCTTGTCCTATCACCAAGGTGGGAGTTCTAAGTGTTGAATATGTAATTTAGCGAGATGTACAGTGAAATAACAACTAGTGAAGCTCGCTTGCGAGCCAATAATTCAAGCGGGCGAAAACAATCCCCGCAAGCCGAAGTGTGAAAAATATTTGCCACACAATATTTTTGAATATCGCAATGAGCTTGTCGGCCCAGAAAACCCCATATCCGACACTAAAACCAAACAATACACACATTCAGATGCTTTTCCCACGACTTGTCACCAAAACTTTCGAAGTCGTTTATTCATGCCAAGATTAACGATAAGTGTAAAAAATATTTGCCCAACAATATTTTCACTCTGCAATCTGAGAGTGAGAAAGCCCTGACAAGACACTAAAAGCAACAAAAAACACACATTTAGGTGCATTTCCCATTACCTTTCACCAAATATTAAATTTGGCGCCAACTATAAGCTTATAGACTTCAGATTGGGAAGTAGTTGAAAAACTTGTTATATATCATTGGAAAGCCCTGGTAAGCTAGACATGGAGAGGTAGGCCTACTTTGCGGATACTGTTTACTTATCGCAGAAAATTCGCAAAAACTAGGAGCGGCCAAAAATCGGCCGAAAACGACGTCATTTTGCCCCATAACTTCTACCATGCGAAAAAAATTCAAAAACCCGGGGGCTTGTCACTACACCTAAATCGACCATTGCGGTTCGAGTGCATCAAAATCCGCCCAACCCTTGATCGAGATCCAGGTGCGACACACACAGACAGGACCTCCTCAACCCCCTCCAGAGCCACAAAATTGAAAAATCGCGTTTCACTCGGAATTCAAATACAATTGGCTTTAAGATAAAAACGATCAATAGCCAAACTGCTCAATCGTTGAGCCAAACTAATTTGGTTTTGACATAATACATTGCCCATATGTTCAGCCATCTTCCAGGAGTTATCATTTTGATGCTCACACCAGTGCGACCGTCAAACGTCCTAAAATTATCCTTCGAATAGTGGATGTAGCTCGCATTGCAGATGCTTGCTACTTAAATTATTTCTCGCTATCATTTTTTAATATTTATTACGTAAAAATTATATCTCGGTATCAATTTCTAATATTGAGGGCCCGGTCCAATGCTAGTATGGGGTATGGTGGAGTGAGTACAAGCCTATTAATTTGTCTGTTTTAGTTCATTTCCATGAGGAAGAGAATGGTGAAATGATCTGAGCTCTATCTCACGGCCGACCTGTTGATTTCAGGCTTTTATCACCCCGGACCACATTTTTACCCCCCCCCACCCCACGACCACCACCAAAAATTTCGAAAAATCAACCATGTGACGGTATTTCGATGAAATTTCGCGCCCTTAGTTCATATTGTGGCATATTACATTGTGGCACTGCTTGTCGGTCACATATGACACAAAATTATTTTTTTTAAATTTTCGATTTTACCCCCCCCCCGGCCACATTACCAGGCATGTACATTGGCGATTGGTATGCATGTACCATATTATTTTTGGATGAAATAATATAGAATGGATGATGTGAAAAAGACAGTTGAGTGTTGCTTCTAGCATTTTGGAGTGGCTTTGAACGTAAATAAAAATTTTACCCCCCTCCGACCACCAATTCCTTCTGGCATTCTAACACGTCTGGCAAAGGGAATAATTTTTTTTGCATAACACTTCCCCCAGGCTAAACTATCGATACAAAAAGCTACCGTTTATTGCCGCTTCGTTTCCATTTAGTAACAGCTATAAATCTGCACCCCCGTATTTTGGAAGTGGTAAGTTCGACCAAAGAATAGGCATAAAAAAACTTTAGTTTTGGCATACGGAGCTCGGCCAAGCCTCATTTTGACGCGCCGATAGGCTGCACGAGATATATAATCACAAAATGGAGGCTATATTTAAATTGGGGCATGCCAGAGGCCATTTTACGTCTGATAGTCTAAACATCAGGGGTGGTAGATGGGAAGCTATAGCATCAAAGCGGTTAGAAAATTTACTATAACGACCACAAATTCGGAATCCTTGACGTTTTTTGGTCATAGTGAGTAAAAATGAAGATAATCGGAGCCAAAAAGTTATTAGTCATTTTTTTTCTGGGACAAAAGGACATCATAGCGTGAAATGACCCAAAAGCAGGCAGCTAACGTTTCTCGGCTTGTCGTTAGTTGAAACGGATTTTTGCGCTATGAAGTATTGTGGTCATTTACACCGAAATAATGCTACTGAAGGCTGGAAGAAAAGTAGGCAGGTGGGATTGTGTTTTTTATACGGCTGAGATTGTAAAAACGATGTATTGCTAGTATTTTTTGATTTTTAGATTTTGTTACCGGGACATCTGTTTCTCCTAATGCTTCGTGAACGCTTGGATCGCTGGACGTTGTATGTACAGCAACAGGTGCTAAAGACTATCACAGGCGGCGGCCAACGGCGCAGTGATAGTCTCTCTGCGGCGTTTCAAATTCACAATTTGCACAATGTCTTCACCAAAATCGTTGCAGCTAACTGCTCGTCGATTGCACGAACGTTCACATATTTGTTGGCGACAGGAAACCTGAACGGAGTTGGTACACTCACGCTTCAACAGGTATATAATAATTGGATTCCTGACAACATCGCCTCCAAAAACCAGCTTTGTAGCTATGTCAATCATAAGAATTGATGATGCAAAAATTTTCGAGTGTGAAGCTTAACAGCGTACAGCTTGGTTGTTCTCTGTCAAGTCAGAGCATTGCAATTGAGTCTTCCTTATTCTCTTAAAATTGTGCTCAGTTCCACCGGAAAATTTTCTACAATTCGGTGTTTCTAGCGGAAAGTGCTTAAATGATATTAATACACCGTAAGAAACGCTGTAAAACGTTTTATTATGGTTAAATGCAGATTTTAAACCAATTTCTATTTAATTCTAAACTGCGTATGGGATTTCAGTAGAATTGTCAATTTTTATGACCATGTTTTGTGTATTTTGCGAAAAATTTGCCATCGGGCCCTGAGCCAGGCAGCATGAGTTGGCGTCCACTCGGGTTTTGCCAGGAGAGCATAATGCCAGCCAAAAAACAATTTGACATGCCGGTAATTTAGGAACCGCACTGAATTGCACTACCTCCTGCTTATTGGTCGCATAATCACTCATAGTGAACACATAAGTAATTGTTCGATTAAGTATGTGATTTCGTGGACGCTGACAAACATGCGAAATGTGGAAATGTGCGCAAATTGCGCTCGCACATCAAGCAGCTCATGATGGCGGCTACAAAGATGCGAGTAGGCGATGCCGGGAATTGCGAATTTTTCAGTGTAGTGAAAGCACGCAACAATATGCCGAAACTTGAAAAATCGTTATTTCTAGTAGCAAATGATCGTCGGGCCATAGTTTGGCCCACATCAGCCGTCGCAGTGGTCCCACAAAAGACTTATGGTCAACAAAGTTGTACATATCGATAAGCTCATTCTATATATTCGTTTTCGATGGGAAGCCTGTGTCGTGGGATATGGGCTACAAAAGACTGCTACCACTATGGCCGAATTTGGAAAGAACACTAAAAACCTTTTTTGCCATTTTGACCCGAAGATGGGATCGGAGCTGTTCGCGTTTAACGGGCACATGCTCATCACTTTTGCTATCAAATAAATTTATCGAAATCCATCCAACCGAATATGAGTTAGCTTGAAAGAAACAGGCAAAAAAGAGATCTTCACGATTTCCCCCTAGTACCCGAAGTGGAAACTGCTCGCTTGGTTCGCCCCGTTTCAACTATTCACAGAATCGCTGTGGCCAACCTTACATTACCGAAGTTCACACTGACTACATCTATGACCATACTTAATTTTACTGGGTCGAACCTCAAAAAATAGTATTTATGCTCTTATTATTTGTACGGTCTGGATCAAGATTAACAGTCTTGATTGTTTGTTTGTTTCAAACGTTGATAGTGGTTAAGATTTTATCGAAGTTTCTTATTGCTATTGGGATGAACGTACAAAATTTTGTGGTGCGCTATGTTAAAAGTAAATCAGAAAATCGATAAATCAGAAATTAACGTTAGATTTGATCAGTTTCAGCAATTTGAGCACGTCAAAGCATGATTAGAGTAAGTTCTTTTGCTTGCGCACATCGGTTTATACGGCGACTACAGTCGGCGGTTTTAAATAATCGCGTTTTCGGTTCATTCATGGACGGGAATAATGAACAACTAGGTAGTAACTTCGAATACTGTTGTTAGTTCCCGGCGTTACTCCGAGATTGTGTTTAGCAAACGGGACTCACGATCGTTGCCGAAAAGATCAACTACATGCGGTTTATCTCTCACTTTCGCTCCGTTCATCGGGGTGCATTTTTTACGACGATGCGAACGACTGCCGTCCGAAAACTCCGTCCCGAGGCGTGGGGCTTCATTTGCCCGGTTCACACGCCAGATGGCGCGCCGTGCGGCCTATTGAACCACCTGGCGGCGATGGTTCGTCTGGTCGCTCGACATCCGAGTTCCAGACAGGCGACAATGATAGCAGCCGCCGTTGTGGAAACAATTGCGTCGCATGGATTTGTGCCGATAAAGTAGGTTTTTTAGGTTTTCTGTTATTCAACCAATTGAATATAGGGTTTAAAGGTTTCGAATAGCAGCTGAGAAGATAAAAAGATGCTGCTAGGAAACACAATGACCCTTGGCATGTTGATTGGTTGAACAATAAATTATTGTTCAGAAACAGTTTTTAAGTGCTCAAAAATATCATGAGATTTATCAGTGTGTAGGTCATTGTCTAGTGGTCTAAACAAACCTTCATATCTTCATTAAACAGCGCCACTTTATGTCTAAACATGATTAGCTCCAATACTCTATACTGACAGTGCTGCTCTAAATGCAAAAAATGTGAAACTAGTGGACAAATGTGTCCACTTGTCTGACTATCTTTTAATTTAAGTAATGACGATATCTTTTTAGCATCTCATGCACCAGCTGCGCCTATGGAAGTGAAAGCTATGCTTATCCGGTGCTTTTGGACGGATCAATCCTAGGCACAGTACCGTCGCAACACGTTTCAGATGCGGCATGGGCTTTGCGGAAACTTAAAATTCTGTCAGCTCCGACTCCAAGTGGGTTTTTATATTCGTTCGGAGGAAAAGCTGGAGCGCCTGATCATAAACCATCGACGCTCATACCCGACTTTGCGACTGCCGAAATTGTTGTCGTACCAGCGCATTCTGGCAAGGCCACTCTTTATCCTGGACTGTACATTTTCACGCATGCCGCGAGGATGATCCGACCGGTGCGCAATCTAACCGAAGGTGGCCTCGTGGAATACGTTGGGGTTTACGAGCAAGTATATATCCAGGTATGAGCTGATGTATGTATCTCATTATTACTAACCTTTTAATGGTACACGTTTTTGCGTATTGCCAGTTTTTCTCCGCTCGAATTATGCCAAATGTGTTTTATGCAGTTTGGAACGAAGAGGGGGTGGCCTGAAAATCCTAGCAGGCGATTCCTCCCAGTTGAATGTGCGGTCACAAAATGTTGTAACTTCCAGAAAACGTGTCAAATATGTGTAATGTAACAGACGGACTACAACTATGGGGATGTGAAACGCACGGACGGAGTAACCGTAATTCCGATTTGTATTCGGGCAAAATATGTAGCACTAGTAACTCTCCGATGAGGTAAACATAGTTGGTTTGGGCTCATTTCGTCGTTCCAAGTTGATTCCTCATCTGCTAGAATCGTTATAATTCATACAGGGCACCCGAGAATTTTCACAAAAACGGCCAAAATGCTGCAATTATGCTTGCGACCTCCGGGAATTTGTATCGAACTGTTGACATAATGTTGTGCTTGACTGTTTGAACATAACGTCGCTTGTGTGCAAAATGGCATTATGCCATTTTTTCAATTTCAGAATTTTTGCATTATAGTAACAAGCACATTTTGCTCTGTGTTTGTGCAAAATTGCATTATAACACATGTTCTCTGTCGTTTTGCCACTTTGCTGAAAAAACGTTTTGGGGGCTGTCGTCAGTTCTTTGTGCAACAGTGCATTATACTAATAGCGAATACCCTGCATCTGTAAGCTATACCGCAGTATATGGCTTGGCACCTTTCTTATAGCAGAATCTTGTTCCGAAACTCGACCACTGCTCAGAGTAGGCAGTTTGTTTCGACGAACCCCTAAACAAGGTAGCGCAGAGGGTTCAGATGGATCTGGTGGTTAGATTCTGGGATGAAACAGAAATGGTTTACGATGCCGTAAAAGCAGTCGACTCAGTGTTTCTATATCACATGAGATGATCAACTTTGCTCGGGGTGCAAGAAGCAGAATAAGGGTGTACGTGTATTTTAAGGAGCAATGTTTGTATTTACTTGCTTAAACGGTCCGTGTCTCAACTTTGGCTTTAATAGAATCTCCGGGAAAACAGGCCAAATTCTAAGAGGAAATCCTATAAAATGGGGCCGTTTTTATATTGAATATATATATTTTCGGATATATATCTAATCCGAAAACTCGCGGGCACCATACTCATATTGTCGGAGGACCACACTCGCCTAAAATAGCAAAGCGATAAACTAGGCTTCATTTTTTGCAGTTTTTAATGAGAAAAAAATTATAAACGTAGATTGTATAAACGAGAGCTTAACGTTTCACAGTATGAAAATTAGGTATGGTTAGTTACGCGTCCACCAAAAACGTTTATAACATTTATCCATGGATATGGTGGTTTGCATCTGCTTGCCTGTTTAAGTTACAATTAGCTACAAAACATGTTTTAGGAGAAAACGCACTGTTTGTTTTTCCTGGATTGGCTGTGACATAATATTTTAAGTATGTGTTGCCAGAAAGTTGAATATTTGCGGCAAGATTGTTATGCGCTTCCTTTCAACCAAAGTACCCATCATGCATTTCCAACGTTTTGCACCATATTTCGTTTATAAGCTTTGTGAAACGTCAACCGTAGCCGGAACTGGACTCAGTTCGCTCAGAAGTATCCGATGGCAACAATCTAGTTTCTCTTTTTTATTACAAATGTCGCTTTAATATAGCAAAATTTTGGATTATCACTCAATTATGCTTTTCAGATTTGTATCACTCCGGACGAAGCTGAGGCCAGCAAAGCAGCCGGCTATCCAGCGACACACCAAGAGCTGAGTCCGAATGCGATGCTTAGCATCTTAGCGTCGCTCACGCCGTATTCGGATCACAACCAGTCCCCGCGCAATATTTATCAGTGTCAAATGGGCAAGCAAACGATGGGCACACCCGGTTATAGCCTTGCCTATCGGGGCGATCACAAGATGTATCGTATTAAGACGCCCCAACGGCCTCTCGTGAAAACCCACGATTACGACCGGTACGATTTCGACAAGTATCCGCTGGGAACAAACGCGATCGTTGCTGTCATTTCGTACACAGGTAAGTAAGCAGTATAACTTGTTTGGTGACTGTATGCATGTACATTCCGTTGCTAGCTAAGATTAATGCGTTATATTTTACCAATTATTTGACAAGTCTATCCATACCTTGAGAATTTTACTTATGCGGCTTCTCCACTGGATTACAATAATTATGCACGACGACTTTGTGCTGCAGCCTCCGCCTGGGAAGTCCTCCCGTTAACTGGGTTGAAACTGTGCCCCCAGGTCAACTGGGATTGCATTTTATCGTGTTTCCATGCCTTTACAAACAGCATATCTTTGTTTTTGTCTCATATAGGAATGTTCGGCAACAATTTGCGCGCTTATTTTATATAAATAGGTTTTGCTAAAATTGTCTGTCAACGAAGCAGTTGTAGTTCATTTCTGTTAGCGTAACAGTGAACGCATGAAATAAATAATTTGTTGTACATTTCTCATTGTCACTGGGCTGGATCACCAGTTTTGAGATGCAGGCTACACCCCTGGTTCTATGTAATTTAGCCGGATGGTGTTTATTTCTGCTCGGTAGCTATACTTTTCAAAGGGGTATTACTTTTTTAAAGCTGTAAATTCATTATTAGAGATAACCACAAATGAGTGCTGTTTGTACGATGTACACTCGACGTTCATTCGATGGTTTTCGAAACATTTACATTTTTCGAAAGTTATTTGAGGTCGATTCAACTTTTACTGTACTTTTTTAATTGCTTTTCGAACATTTTTAGGCATTTTTTCGCGTAAAATAAATTTAGATTTTTCTTGGTTCAAAACGGACGGGTGTTTCTGGCGAGTACTGCATGTGATTCTTTTGTCAATAATTCAGAATGACCACGATACTGGTACATTGTCTGTCGTTTTCTATTTCAGGGTATGACATGGAAGATGCCATGATTATTAATAAGGCTTCGTTCGAGCGTGGCTTTGCGCATGGCGAACTCTTCCAATGCGAGCGGGTTGATTTGCCTGAGCCTGGAACTCAAATTTTTGAACGAGATCCAAGTCGCCCAGAACTCGAGACCTACCTGGACGCGGACGGCTTACCTCACCGAGGCGTTTATTTTGACAATCCAAAAGCGCCGTATTATTGCTATTACGATTTGAAAACGAATAGGTAATGTTTCTACTGCTGGTATTTTTTTATATTATTCTAACCATACTTTAGCCATTAGTTTGAATATATCGTGCGAAAGAAGATAGTATTTATTTGTTTGCGCACTGACAAATTTTACCGTGTCGGTACGTCCTTCCGGTTAGCTTTTTCTTAATATCTCAGGAGCGAATAAAGATATTCCAATGGAGTCTTTTGCATATAAGATAGATTGTAGTCTGGCGCGTTACTCAATATGGGCTCATCTATGTAACCAACCCACATAGCATGGTAGAACCACTTTACAGAGAATACCCCTCCATCTTGTGATCGAGGGAAAATATTTTTCGTTTGTGTCTCAAATCACACTTTGTTGATCAATAGTGTTTGTCATACTCGTGGATAAGAAGATAGGGATACAAAGTGGAGGCCCAAGAGTACCAATTTTAACATTACGATAGATTAGTACCGTTAATAACTAGTCGTTAGTGGAACTACATTTGTGAGCGGGAGCTTGGGCTGTGGCATTACGAATGTACTCAATTTTATGTTCTTCAAATAACTACATTGCATATTATGAATAACTACATGCATTTATTTTTAATCCCAAATATCAGGTGCACACTCTGATATTATAGGCTTTCAAACAAAAAAGTTTTTTTTAAATCGGTTCAGTGGTTCTTGACATCCATCGGACCGAACGAACTAACGAACGGACGGACATCGACATTTTGGTCACAGACAGATAATAAAAACTCTTCGCTCGGCTTCACGTCGCTCCGCTCAAAAATATGATCACTATAAAGGTTTCCGAAGTTGCTGAAAATGGTGAGATAGTGGATTCGAATGTATTTGTGACTATTTTACCCTTTTTGTAACGGTACTGTATCCATTAGGACTCCCAGAACGATGTACGATTAGTGATTTTCAATCCAATGTTATAATTTGTTTTTGTAACAAATCCATGCTGGATCGTTACAAGGTAGATTAATCCTGACCATAGCTTAATGGCAACATTTTATCAAATACCCTTAATCCTGGCCACAGTCTAATGGCCAACATTTAATAGAAAATCCAATAATCCCGGCCACACTCTAATGGCCAACATTTAGTGAAATACC
>JASANE010023181.1:0-13065 GCA_030248225.1 Trileptium ribeirensis
TTTTCTATCTACTCATTACAATCAAGCGTGCATATTGCAGGGGTAGCAAAATTATTGTCTATACGCGAATCGTCACGATAACATGCATTAGTCAGTACTGAAGGTTTGGTCAGGCATTGTTCGCTTCGAAAATTCTCTAGTCCGGTAGCAACAGCTCCGAACTGCTCTGTGGCTTGTACACCGAGCCCGAACCAAGCTATTGGATCAAATTTAGCATGGTGCAAAAGGTTTTTTGGGCTCTCTACGAAACGCACAATACTGTGCGTATGTAAAGGTTCACCAAATTTAATCCATCAGTTATACAATCCTTATCTCATACTTCTTAACTCAATAAACTCACTCTATAAAAGGGCTAATACATTAATGGGGGCATCGTCACCATTTTTCTTTTAGCCCAAACATTTTTGGAAATCCGTTTAACATAAGACGAATTATGAGTTTCAGCGACTGGCGACAGGTGAAAAAATTCACGATTGTCCCCCAAGTGCATCAGTGCAATGTTCGCACGCCTCGTTCCGTTTCAATAATACCAATGTTTCAGCCACAATTAGCACGAATTTTGCTATTATCGTTTATGACAGTATAACAAGAAAGTCTAATTTCTTGAAATTTCCACAGCGATGAACATCCTATAGAATAACCCACAGGAGTAACGTAGACCTTATTCACTAGGTAATACGGAATAGACAACTAGGTATTAGTTGGTAGGTAGTTAAAATTTTTATAAGTATTACTGTAGGCTGCATACACATATCACTCACATTATCCTAACAATATCTAAGCTGCGGAATAATGTCCAAACACCTACTTTGTTGTGACATCGTTATAAACTTCATTATTACTTAGGACTTGGTTCGCAGTTAACCCTAATCTTCCAGGTATCCGGAAACATGGGGCATGTCCTTCGTTCTGCCCCCCTTCCCAGAAAAATTTTACCCTGATTATCCCCTATTTTTTGTCAATGTACCCAACAATATTCAACACTCCGCCAGGCCCATTTGTAATAAACAATCCACTCGTAAGTTTAAAATTGGGCCGCAAGCCAAAATTCACACCTCTAACGTACATACAAAAATTAACGGGCCGAAAGTTTTCAGTCTCCCGCTTGTAATTTCTGTCACTCTCTGCCGTAGTATATTTACACACGTAACGAGGGTTATATGTCGTACAGGATTCTCAAAAAATAAATATTAAGAAAATTGTTATGCACAAGTGACAAATATCAGATTTTGTTACATCTTCCTTCGTTAGAAACTTCCATTCGTTAGGAAACTTTCATCATTTCAGGCCAGTATATACTGTATATTTCGCTAAAGCATGGTGGTTGCTGAAAACCATTATATATTTGAAGCGAGCGTAGTTTTATCATATGGCGTCTAACTTGCTAAAATTGTTTTTCGTCTGTACGCCTTACTGATAATATGTGCGTGTATTTTATGAGGTGTGTATACCGTGGTTGTTCTTTTCTCGAAATCACAAACTAAAAATCACTGGATTCATGGATTTTCGACATTTCTTTATTTGACGTGTAATATAATCTGACTGTGCACCAAGCTTCGTGTTTGCGCTGCTCCGATGATTGCTTGCCCAAATTTTCGGAAAACTGGCACAAATTACTTCGTTGATTTTGGTCATTAGGAGTACATCCACAAATATTTTAGTTCAAATACAAATGTTGCCAAAGGCATCGGCTCGAAACATGAAGACCTCGCCATAGCTGCAACGGGCCATTTATGTAATTTTTTGACAGGGCAGTTGTTTTAAAGCTGTGAGCCACAGTTTATTATATAAAAATAACCCCAAAGTGAAATTTTCAAAACTTTGACTAAGTTACTATCTTGCTTGTTGGGAGTGAACTATGTTGTTATAGGGTTATCTAACCAACTAAACACGTTGGTTTCGTTGTGTTAAGCCTACATATGCCACGGTGCAGGTGACTTTGCTAAATTTTTGTAGCAGGAATTGTTCAATTTTTGGTATTTTTAATTTTGTTGTACGTAAAGGGTGGAATAAGTATCCGAATGTGATTAATATGATTAGAGCAACTGTAGCTCAGAGTATACATCGAATACGGGAGGCACTTGATACCTGCAACGTGGAAAATGCTTGAAATTGTAATATTTACTGAAATTTGTGATATATAAATTTCCAAACTACCTGTTTTAGTCATTGTAGGTAAGAAACAGTCCTATGGTTTTCAATATACTGAAAATTGTTGTAGCGTTGCACTTAATATATTTCTAGTGTTTCTAGTCTTTTCGGGGTTTTAAACGGGCTCAGAAAGGTCAGTTTGGACATCGAAATCGTCACTAAGCGCTGGTAGACAGACACTCGCTGGGTTGCTCGACGAGTTACTAGTCAATATTGAGACAATGTCTGTGATAAAAATAAAACCCACAGCACGCACTAAATCTGTCATAGAGAATAAGATTATACTCTGATACACAACGTATGCGCTGCCTAAGTTGCAAAATAGTGTGTGAATAGTTACCGATTTACTAGTAATGTAAGTAAATATCGTACACATGATATCCGCAAAATGAACATAATACAAGATGCAATATTCAATCTTAATATATTTTGATTGATCTTATTATATTGGTATATTTTGATTAGCTAGTTTCAAGATTTGTGGAATTGCCGTAAGCCTGTTTTCGTAGTTGTTGGAAAGCTTAAGACTAAGAGCTTAAGAGCTTACGGTTCTACAACGACAAAACTTATACCTGTAGCCCGCTGATAAGTGATTTATTCTTCTAAAATACCAAATTAACAATAATCGGCAACAAAATAAACACTGTCTCAAACGGTAACACAAAGTTTACTTGAATATCAGTGCTTTTGTTAAAAAGCACCGAGAACAAGTAAAGCAAGTAAATTAAAATTAAAATCAAATATAAAATTATACACGTAACACAACGAAACATAGCAATATGTAAGTATAAAGTAATGTACAAATATCAGGGAATAACCGGAGCATACAAACGGAACATGATAAAAGATCGAAGGAAGAAATAAAGGTACTGTGCATTAAAATGTGCTAAAAATATTGGTCCCGCTGAGTGTAGTATGTAGTTATTATTGCGTTTTTGTAACCTCGGAGATATCAATCGTGATAGCGTGTAGGGTTTTGAGGTCCGCCACCACGACTATAAATACCAACCACTATGCATCACTGCGTAAGCTGCGTCACACTGTATATTCTCGAAAAGCATGAGGCGTATACAACGCATGATGCCTTTCCTGCGGCGGAGAGTTTAACTGTTTAACAGACATATTATTGTTATGTGCACTCCCTAAGAAACCTGAAATTGGTTTATTCGGTTCCAAAAGAAAACTGGTCAAAGATGTAGTAAATGAACATGTGGTAAAATGATATAAACTATGATAATACTAACCACATTTATACATATATTTTCCTATGTTATACAGCATATTATATATTATAAATATACGTGTGTTAGAGTTCTATTTTCCAAGTACACCGTATTTTTGACGTAGTTTATCACTGGTAACACAGCAAACCATTTAGTGTACCCGTAACGTAGAAACGCAATATTTGAAACAGGAAACATAATAATCATTTAGCGTTCGAAGAGTCTCCACAAATCCAAATGATTTACTAACATTGTTTCTTCAGCGACAAGCAATATCATGCCTAAAATAATAATAGTATACAGTGATAGGTCAGTGTTTTTTGAATTTATCGTATTTGGCAAATAAAGAAATAGTTAATACCATAACGATGAAAGTACTGGCGTATGATTGCCGGTTTCCGAATTTTGCTTAAAAAACTGCGCGTCGGAGCACACAAAATTTTTGCAACTATGAGGGAATATTAGGAAACACTATGAGGAAAAATTAAGAGGTCCTGCTGCGTCTGCTCGTGTGGTTGTAAGTTGCTCGCGTTGCGAGTTTCATAAGGAACCAACAACAGCTTCCTCGTAGCGTAGTGGCCAGCATACGAGCCAAATGATCCCGGTTCAAGTTACCACTACTGAAAAATTTGTTCAACCTTGTGCAAAAGATGCATTAATTCATGCGAGAAAGGTTAATAAAAATTTAGACCATCACGGGATTAACCTTTTCCTGCACAGTGTAACATAATTCAGCATACATTCTGACGTGACTTGCTATCCGAGTTTGTCTTGGTGTGTGCGTTTACCTGTGGGTTGTTATTCTCTCAATTAAAGGTTCCTTAAGGAATCTCGCAACAGCTCCAATGCAGCTTAGTGGCTAGCGAACGAGGCTGGCAGCCAAATGACGCCGATTCAAGCCACCGCTGCGGCGAAAGTTGTTCAGCATTGTGCGGAATATATGCGCAACTAAACTTAAAATGATCCGGCTGACCATCATATTTTGCTTTTTGTAAAAATTTTCATCACCGAACATTTTTTGTCAGTCAGAAAATGCTACTTTTTCTTCGCGAATATCAAATAAATGTCGAACAGAATTTTGTCGGATTTGTATTAACAAGACGATTGTTCGCGAGCAGTAATTGATAAATAATATGAACGCTCCGTTTTGTGACGTCACAGTTACATTAAGTTTGTTCGGGAACAAAGGCAAATTCTGTTTCAACACTATGAAATGTTATGGAATTGTCATAACCCGAATGAGAACTTTTAAGTCTGCGCTAGCAGTGAATCGAATCGAATGTCCTATTTGTTCCATAACAATGGATATGGATTCGACATCGGGAATTGCAAAATAGTATGATTAGCGGGGTCACTTTAAGTTTAGTCGCGCAATATATTAGTTAATTCGGCAAAGTGTAAAGCTAAACTTTACTTCATCTACCGTTACACGACCTGACGGAAGTTTCATAATAGTTGTTAAATATGTTGTTAGTAAATACGTTTCGCGCTTTTTTCCTACATAAATTAAGCGACGGTTTACCTAAATGCATCGTAATAATACGGTAAGATTTCCACTTAAAACAAAAGGGACTTTCACCTTTCGCTTCCTACAACCAACATAGGTACTGCTAGGCATCGCTGAAACACGGCTCGAGCGAATCGCAGAAAAATGAGGTTTCTTTGACGGCGATACCTATATTATTATTGTAATCAATTGAATTATTTATACACATGTAATATATATTATATTTATGGAAGAGAGCAAATACCAGAAAGACAAGGCGTTATAGTTTTATAGAGGCTTATTTTCTCTACAAAAAGTTTCCAATTTGACTTTATATAATGCACCGGTTGTTGAAATACAATAAATAAGGTGATTTGTTGAGCTCTTTCGGATCCGACACGAGCCTCTCTGGCCCGGTTTTTCGAGGAAAGAATAAAGGAATCAGGCTTCGCGTCAAACTAAAAGTGACAAAGATGTAGAGATTTCAAGCTTTCAAATGAGCTATACTGCAAATCGATCTGCCCAGCAAAAGATGAATTATGCGTGTTAACATAAAAACCCAGCAACGGACACTGTCAAATTTAACCACTATACGGCTAGTTAGAATTCTTCGTTTCGCTAGTTTCACCCACTAGGCTCAGAAATATTCAAAAATTCACGTTAGATTTTTTCACTAAAATTTTATATATAAATTCATACATTAAATATATTTCATTTTATACAAATAAAATTTATATATTACACATCAAGTTTTCATGCAAGCATGTGTTGTAACTGCATGTTTTCTTTCAGATAATAAATATTTTAATTCACATAATCAAGTGTTTATGATGATTTACTGAGAGGAGTATGCCACTCTTCCAAATCACCATATAAACGGCTGGGCCAGGACGCGATCGATTTCAACCGTTTACTCCCCCTTTGTTATAGGGACTACCCCAAGAACTTTTAAAAAAATTGTTCCGGCCACCCCACAAGTTTGGAGCGGGTCGTGTCAAAAAAATTTTCGTCGTCCTCTTAGTTTTTAGGAGACCGTTATACACCCCTTAAAACTGGGGGCGGAAGTAATTTCTGTCCATGATATAGTGAACCTACAAAACTGAGGAGATAACCCCAGAACAAGGGGGTAAGATCGAAATCGGCTGAGTCAAGTTCCACGCGTTTCTATGGTAATTTCGAAGAGTGTCATACTCGTTTCAAGAAATCATCATAAACTCTTGATACAAAGCACCTGTTGTGATTTCTGTGCTGATTTCCACACTAAGTCCTATATGTATTCCTTGCTATAAAATGATAAAATAAAATCAACCACATTTATATTTTTTATGAAATTGAATCTGAAAATGCATTCAAACGGGGAACCCGTTTCATCAAACGTCTTACAAATATGTTTTAGTTTTCGCCAAAATGATGTATAAGCTGTTACTCTGGCCTGTCCACAGTGGGGGGTTGGAAAGTTTGGGGGGGACCCCCACTTTCCAAATCCCCCCTTGTTCGTGAGATTTTCCCCCATGTCCGTCCCCCCACTCGGCCGAAACCCCCCATGTTCAACTAATTCCAAAAATTTTGTATGTCTGAAAATTTATGTTCTTTGTTTGCAAATTGTTTTTTAAACATTAATTACCGCTATTTATAATGCTAAAATATAGTTTTTTAGCTTGAAAGTACGTTAACAGTAGTAAAAATGCATGAAAATATGGAAATATTTTGTATTTTGAAGCAAAATTTATCCCCCCACTTTGAAATTTCTTTCGAGAATGAACATGGGGGGCCCCCGAGGTCCCCCCCAACTTTTCGGAGGGCTGTGGACAGGCCAGCATATACGAGGTACATAAAAAAGCCAGACCATAGAAATAATGTATAACACAGCTAGTAAACATATGTATGAAATATAATTTATTTTAAGACGATGCAATTTTATCATAGCTGTTCACACAAATAAGTGTTCAATACAGCTGCTATAGCTTTCGATTAGTGATTTATGCGGCTCCAACTGTTGATAGAATTTCTTTCGTCTCAGCGTAACTAGGAAGAATTTAATTTAAAATGTCTATGAAACAAAGACCAGAGTCTACACTTAATTATAGTATGACATTTCCTCGCACTCTAATGTTAGCCAGCGTTTGGTGACTCTGGTCTAGCGACACCCCTCAAGTCTGGGAGGCAGAACTACGAGCGTATGATAAAGCCGAGGCCCTTTAAAAATGGAAGCCGTAGTTATAGCGCTATCCTCGGAGACGACATAATGATTGATTAACATTACCAAAATCTCTAAGTTTTCAATTTGTATCAACCTTCGTTCTGTACCATGTACATTGGACAAGGTGGCAATTACGGCAGTAGCGTAAAGTAATTACTGTAGTAGGATTAACTATAGCGTATTGACAGTGAAACCGCTTGTGACAAAAATTATTATCATGAATTAAAGACTATTGAATTTACATTTATTTTTGCAATGGCAATATGGTCGGAGCCAAACGAACATTCTATTGTATTAATAGGTTTGCTATAAGCACACTCCAAAAAATGCAATATATACTTGGGGGCGGCACCCTTACTTTTCGAGAAAAAGAGGGCGCCGCAAGGCGGCCACCCGAATTCACCCGTAGAGCCTCTCCCACAATTTGAGTGGCGGACGACACACCTATATGTTATCGACTGCAAGACGCAACTACTATTCATCAGAAATGAGTGGTTGATAAGTTAAAAATTTTGTTCTATAGATGTTCAAGATTTATTCGATTTTTTACTTTGTTCAGGAGCTAGTTGTTCGGAAAGAGCGCGGGAATTGTTAGCGAGCGAGTAAATTTTGTTCTATGGATTCCTGCTTTAGCTTTGCACGTTTGATATTAAACTGTCACTTTGTACCGAGTATTGATATTATAAACTAACCTTTGGCATCGGCACAGCGAATTCCGACAAACTTGAGCCCTCCGAGCCTTGACGACCACAGAGTGAACTTTCCTTATCCTGAATATGTTAAAGTTGGTACATACGCAAAAACAAGAATACAATATTAAATACTCAAAGCCAAACAAATCCTGGTCTATTTAACTAATACAGAGGCACATGCAGTTATTTAGAGAAATAAAAGCAAATTGCTCGCCAAAACTTTACGAATAACGATTGATGAATATTTTAAAATACCCCTTCGAACAGTTATATCGAATTAAACTATTATCATAATTAGAATTTATTATTTTAAACTTTTATCTAACAGAATTATCGAACAATCATCACTCATTTCTGATAAGTACTGTTCTAGTCATAAATGAATGCCACACAACCGATGTTCGGCCGAAACAATCAAAAACATGGTTCTACAGAAGCTGGAATTTGTTCCTAATTTTTTTGCGTTTGTTCATAAGCGGTTCGGGACACGCTTGAGAGTTCTCTCCCCACAAACAACCATAACATTGTTCCATTATCGTTTTAATTTTGAGCGTTTTATACTAGGTATCCGTTTTGTTGTAGTACTGACATTTCAAACTAACCTTTGGCACTGGCATGGCGTTAACTTCTGACAAACTGTGTACCATGGAGCGTTGAAGACAATACGTAGAACATTCTTCAGCCTGATGTTAAAATAAAGGCAGACGTACATTGATAAAAATACAATCAAGTGCTTAAAATTAAATCAAGCAAGCAAGTTATTTTCGGCTGATCTACGCACTTTAAAGATACATGGTTGCTGTGATACTGTTTTCAACATTCTGATCAATTTGAATTATACATACGTGCTGCCAAGTGCGACATCCTAATCAGTACGGCGAGATGTTCTATACGTACCAAAATAATAGCTTTACACTAAGTATTACTCGAAAAATAAAGCAATTTTTGTTTGCAAATGCTAAAAATAGGATAACATGTTTAACTACCTAGTAACTGCATCGAGTTTGCACAACATAGTGAAACATAGCTACACTTGCGCCTTTTGCGTGCAATCAGCTCTCGATGGCATACGTCGATATGGTATTTGTGGAAATCATACAATAACGCACAAGTTAGCACAAACTAACACCAGCAATGAGTTTCTCGGCAAAAACACCCAAGTGTTATCTATCAGCCCCCACAGGACGTCACAATAAATTTAAGAATTTTGGGTCCAGGAACCATGGAGGCGTAATGCCGCAGTAACAGAGAGTAACCGGAATTGCGGTAAAAGAATGTGGATTATTTAGAAATACTTATCTGTAAGCTTGGCTAACAAATTGCATCAAGCGCCAGCCACTGCGCTTGTAAACTTTGTAAACCAATCCACATTGGAGCAATGTAACCTATGTGCAACACAGCTAGAAACCGCATACATGGTAAGGACTATACTTATTGGAATGTGCGAGCAGTATCACTAGATGAAAAAAGCTGCTTTGGAGCCCCCCGCACGGCGGAATTGCGGGGGTAAAATTTGGGTCAGCGGGGGTAAAATTTGGGTCGGTGGGGGCAAAATTTGGGTCGGTGGGAATAATATTTGTGTCAATTAGAGGATATTACTTGGGTTAACTATTGGTATTATTTGGGCGGGGTGTAGTTATCGGATTGATTAATTATGTTAGCGGAGGTGATTGACATGTAAAATCCATGTCGGCGGGGGTTTTTGTTCAGCTGTCATAACCCCACCTTACTGAACGCTGCGTTATGGAATACAGTGTTCTCAACCCTCCATCTGCCCTACCAACCCAGTTATCTGTGTAACAGCCAAATTGGTCTACAGGATCCATTACAAAAAATCGTACTTTCCCCAATCTCCTCACTCATCTCGTTTTCTCAAATTTATTTCTTATCTGAGAATTTTCGTTATCACGTATATCAATGACCTTTCAATGTTCAATCACAAGCGTCTGTAAACCAGCAGAATTGCTTGATTACGACGATGAGATCCAATTCGTGGGTCCATCAACGTCAGCTGCAGCTATGGACCTCAGTTTTGCTGGCAATTCGCTAGACCTGCTGGATGACGCAGGTCCTTTGATCAGCTCAGGCAACAACAATCCTGCTGTTCGCGATGTAGTCTGCAGAAGATGCATCCTGCAGTAGATCTCGATGAAGTGGACGATACCCGACGACTCGCTGATCTGGACTTCGATAACGTGGAGGATCCATCCATGCCTCGTGATGGAAAACGAGTTCTGGACCGCACTCAAGGCGATCATTTGCATCGATATCTTGCGGGTGCAACAACTGGTCTGGAACCGTTATTCCGATCGTCTACGCTTCCAGCAACAACGAAAGATGGACGAGCAAGCTGATCGGATGCTGGAAAAACTCGGCACTTAATACACCGACTAGTGCGACGCGTGCTACTATGAGGAAACCGGGCAACGTCTGCATCAGGAGGCTGGTGGCTGCATGCATTCGTCCCGATACTGCAAGCGTGACATTATGGACACTTGTACACTCTTAAATATCAGCTATACGAAGCAGCTATACACCTGTGTGAAAGATAAACTGTTTGTGTCCAGCGAAAGATATTGAATTGTAAATATGTATATAGCCATATGTGTATTGCCTCGGTATATTTTGCTTGTTTTTACCTTGATATATGAAAATATTCATATAAACACGTAAATAAAATTTACACGGTTTATCATTCTGTTTTTACGCGCGTGACTTAAGTTGCATGACTCTCGCGTAAGATGGATTTACCTATGACATCGCCTATTGTCATGATTCCAATACAGTTAGCAGCACGTCTGGAAATGCACTTATAAAGGGTTCAATGCCGAATATATAGACGGTTGAACAATTAATAATTAAAGGCAAACCGGTTGATGTTACTTTTAATGCTGAAGAATTGTTTTATGCTTCTTCATTAACCATGTACATGTCCTCGATAGACTATCGAAAAATGGAACATACTACTCATGTATAGTACAAGAATTTTACATGACTAGTATGCTCCAGCTACCATTCATAGTTGCACTTGTCCCTATGCTTTGCCAACGCTGTTGAAGTATCAAATCTACCGGTATTACAAGCGGCTAATCTTTTTTCTTTATTTTCTAAAAATATTTACATTTTAAAACATAAAAGCAATTACACACGGTTTCTAAGCTCATACTTCCTCTTTCGCGCATAAACATCATGTGAATATACAAACGCTGTTATGATAGTATTACCTTCTGTAATCACACAAAGTATATTAGCGGGTTTATTGTCCCAGCCTCTGTAGCCAATAATCTTATCGAACATTTTAAAGTGTTCCGTCCGGTTATCACCTCTTACAAATTGATGACTGAACATGAACTGTGATATTTAGGAAAGCTAAACTGTACCGAAAGTTACAGCCGAGAATGAAGACTCAGACAAACGCCACTTTAAAACTAATAAGAGCAGCATTGATCTACGTTGAATTAAATAACTTCACAAGTACTTTAAAATGTGTTGTGTGCAAGTGAGGAAGTTTACATGATAATTTATATATTGATTCCTCAAACGTTTGTCCTTTAGCATGATAAATTTAACTGCTGTTAGCAACGTTTCTCGTAAATGCGGTACATTAAACAATTCATCTTCACACTGAGAGCGTCCGTCAATAAATTCACCAGCCGATTGACACTCCTTTTGAAATTCGTAACTTTCGATTGCCAAAAACCAATCTCCTGTTAAAGGTTTTCTTCACGCTCGTAATCGATAATGTCATGATGTGTCTTTACTTGTATGTTACCCATGACACGACTGTTTTGTATGTAATTGGGGACTAAAACTGATACGCTTCAAGAATTTTGACGTTTATATATCTTTCTTGAAATACTCGCGAAAAGTCAAACTGTGCTCATTTTGACATGAATTGCGATCTAGTGTTACAATTATAAAATGTAAAACCTCGATATATTCCTACCGCACGAATAAATATAGTGCCATGTCTGTAGCTTATTGGTAGTTCGAAAAATACGTATTCAAAAACGTCATACAAGTAAACAACCTCTTTTCGCCACGTCACATTTGTAGGAGGATTTAAACGGATATTGAAATGTAGGTTTGATGACGTTTTATTGATCCACTCTATATAGTACACACTTTTTCCATTAAATGTTACTTGTGAAACATTTGTCCAATTTTCAAAACACGAAAATTTTTGGTTCACAGCAGCACGGTTTGCAATGAGTAATAATATAACACCTTCAACGACAAGTAATGCAGCCAACAGTGTAAGACAAAGTATGGTTTTGTTAAATTTTAATGTGGTCACTAGATTATTGGTCATGATTGCACAACGAATCGATACGTTTTTAAGCATGTTTAATGAAATACCTTTAAACCATTTAAGCGTATTTATTCTAAACCACATCGTGATTTGAATCAATTCGATGTTCAGCAGGAAATTCACCCATAGCAAAAATGACTGTTGCCTTACTGAGTTCGCTGGAAAAGTCTATACATAATTGAACTTGTCCATTTTCTGGATTACTGAGATAGTTACAATCACTGATATAGTCTCGACTCAAATCAGTACAAAATATTTGGTATCCTGCGTATGGTTTAAATGATCCCAGGGTTAGTCCCAAATTGTCATTTTTATAATTCAATGCTTGCAATGTAAAATAATACCATCGTAATACACTGGAGTCTTTATAAGGTACGGTGATATTACAGGGATAACGATCATCCTTCATAAATATAGTGAAATGATACATATCCGAAAGTGAAAATTCAAACAAATTTTTCTTTGCCGAACCCCCATAAGCCTCCTGTAGAATGACCATACGTATACCCTATGAGGTAGATTTCCTTCAAAAATTGTCCAGTCAACGTTTTGCAACCCTTTGTTTACAGACAATGTGTGTATTTTATACCTGATTCCGAAATAATTTGCTCCCGTGGTGTTTAAAAGTCGTGATTGGTGTTCTGGTGCTTGTTTTGTCAACTTTACCCTAAAAATGTAAATTTTGAATTCATTTATTCGAATTTGATACTCTGAACTACCATCGTGCAAAAGCACTAAATTTGTTGGACTTCTAACAAATTCTAATTCCATACGAGTTTTCGGTGGTAAATACTTTGGGTTTACGTGTGAATCTGTTACAACTGGGAAGTATAGTTCACACTTCTGAGATATCATAATGGTTGTATTCTTTCGTACTCCAGAAGAATTATCAGCGGTTATTTCGTTAAACATGTAAGGTGCATCTTCGTCATATATTGCACCGGTAAGGTACTGATTTCGATAATCAGCGCTTCTGTGTAGGTGAAACAGTACGTATGCCA
>JASANE010023182.1:0-11875 GCA_030248225.1 Trileptium ribeirensis
TACCTAACAAGACGTCAAATTTGACGAAATTGAATATTCGTAAAACATCCTTCCCGTTTCAATAGCATAATTTTCATGTATGAAGGAGCGTGATTTACATAGCTACTAGGTTCGCTTGCAAAAGTCGCCAAAACAAACGTTTTGAAAATAGCGATATTTACGTTTTTATTTTAAATGCATGAATGCGTCTTACTTTAAGTACTTTAAATCTTACCTTTTTGTCCCTAGAGCTAAATAGATTTCCTGCAACACAATGCTAAACTAGATGTAATAAATATTTTTCAGTAGTCCGTCCTGGCTATCAAACCCTGAGCCATAGCGACTCTCAGCTCGTACAAACATACTAGCATAGCTTACCTATTTATGAAGGGCCAGATTGGCTGCGCCTTTTTATCATGAGCCAGAATTGGTTCTATGACCGAATACGGCCCTAGGTACACATCTTAAGGTAAATGATGCATTAACGGGCCAGTTTTGCACAATTAGGAACATACGAGAAAATCTACAGAAAAGATATCGAGCCGACCTGATAATTTTTGCTTGTTCCAGACGAGGTGCTGGCTTATGAACAATAATTTTGTGTAGCCTTAATCATTGAAATAATATAGAGTTGTAAAACGTATTTGACTGGGTACAGGCGCACCCGCATGTGTTACTGGCACCGGCTAAAGTACTCATACAAATCAGTTTTTCTGGTTACCGTGATTAGGCACCAGAGGACCGGTCCTGTGTGCGCACTCGAAATTGATTCATAGTTGTTTGTTTATAAATATTGATGATTCGTATGATTTGGTCACTTGCGTGTCAGGACGGAACCGGAGGCACCAAACAGAATGCTCGCAAATTGGGGGTTGAGTATCTAGTTGTGATCTAGGCCTCAATAGATCCAGTCCTGGTATGCAGTCAAGTTAATGTCGTAAATTTGCGTGTGATACTCATGTACTGTTGTATATTTTAGCTTTTACGAAATATTTATACAAATTAGGGACCGCATGTCACAGATATGTAAAAGTATTTGTGATTCTAATCTAAAAACTTGACCTCAAACAACAACCAGGGGATTCCAGTCGTAACGGTTATTATCAACAGGGCGTCGTAGTCTGAGATCGTGTCTTCAAGGCCGCCTAACTCAACATGTAAGTACGTAGGGGGCCTGTTCTAGGCACCCCCGTGTTTCTTTATCAAAACACCCAAAGATAACCCTAATAATAAAAGTAACCGATTATTTGACTCCATACTCCCCCATGCGCAATTCTACTAAATGGGTGATCTACATGTTATATAATCTATTTTCATTCAGACCCAGTGGTAATTGCTAAACAACTGAGAGATGTGGAAAGCAGCCGACCGAAAAGTTGGCAGCGATGGGAGTGCAACCTTCCCATCGGACACGCAGGCACGCGCTCTACCGACTGAGCTATCCCTGCCTGACACTTCATCTTAGATATAAAGCTGCTATATTCAGCGTCTATAAGCACAATTTTTAAACATTATCAAACTGTAATAAACACGAAGTGCCGATAATTTAAGCCACCAAATGAATAAAATCAAACTCATGACTGGCTTGAAGATGGAAATATGTCCTTGCATAAAGGTAACTAATTTGTAAAAAATATGCAAATTAGCATAATAATAACAATTACTATTATATCTAATAATTTTAAAATAAAATCTGACATTTAAGATATAATTTTAGTAAACTTGGAGTCTAGGGGTTGTTATGTTTTGTATTTTCTACTTGAGCATAGGAATGTGAACTGTTGTGCCAGGGCGGGATTCTAAACCCACAACTTCCTCCGGAATCCGCAAGCATTGACTTTACCAACTGTGCTAGTCATTCCGGACATAGTCGTAGAGGCCCATATCAAGTTTAGGGGCTTCCTGTTTCCGGCGGAAAAATATATTTTATGTATATGTGTATCTATATAAATAGACGTACAAAAAATTATTTATTTTCTTAAAATTCAAAAATTCTTGCAAAGGAAATTTTTCTTCCCACAAAACCGGATAATTTACGGGAAAGAAATTTTTCTTCTCGAAAAACCCGAGAATTATCGGGAGGGAAATCTTTCTTCCCTAAATGCTCGGGAATTTTTTGGAAATGAAATAAAGTTTTCTTCCCGAAAATTTTCGGGGATTTTTAGGAAAAAAATTTTTCTTCCCTAAAATTCTCGGCGATTTTGGGGAAGAAAATTTTCCTTCCCAAAAAAACCGGGGAATTTTTAAGAAGGACATGGGCGGCGATCCCGGGGGGGCCAAGGGGGCCATGGCCCCCCCAATATTTGATGCCAACGTATATATAGAATGTAGGCGCTTCTCAGGGAATGATTTTTTTGCCGGGGCTAAGGTCGGCTAGTTTGCCCAAATGAAGTAGCCAGGAGCAGGGCCAGGTTCCAGGATACTTCTGGTAAAATGTTAATTACAGTCGTCTTATATAACTAGATGCTTCGCGTGAACCGTTGGGTTTCCGCCGAGCACTAAGGCACTAAGGCCAAAATATAGAGAAAAATCGCGTTTTAACAAAATTATAAATGCAGAGAAAGTGCAGGCAACGAATAATGGTGGCGTTCCATAGTTACCGGTAGGTTCTACGACACTGCCAAATCCTACCTGAATCAGTTGCGCATTCGCTGAGATTACCTCGGAACAGCGCAGCAGCAGAGTAATAATTAATGCCCGCTATTACCTAGGGTAGAAACCCAACGGTTATAACCTAATTGTCCGCTACTTTTTCAGATTAGAATATGCGGGCAAGTTACATAAGTATATACTTGCACAGCGTTATACCTAATGGATATTCGAAAAGCGTTTTTACTTTCCGCCAAAAAGAGGAAAACAGATGCTCCTCATTCCAGCAACATGTCGAATACTTCAACAGAAGAGCAACTCCAGTCAAGTACCGGCGATGCAATTGAGGGCTACCAAGAAGCTGACGCCACTCAAATTGAGTTGGAGCCTCAGGTGGAAGCCGGAACGTCATCGCAACTTACGGAACATTACGCTGTCTCCTCAGGTGATATAATTGCTGGATTTCAAAAGCCAAATCAGCCGGACTCGTCATTAATTCCAGCCCAGAAACACTTCCGATGCTCAGCACACATCACAAACCTAGTTGCTGCAGCGACGTCAGCAGCGGATCCGATCATTCGAGATGCACTTGACACAGTTCATGAGCTTGGCAAACTGTACAAGAATAGTGGAAATTTCCACCGTATTTTTAACGACATTGCCGCATCCAGTGACGAATCTCCATCACCCGCCTCAATTCGACCACTGTGCCCAACTAGATGACTCACTCGTCGTTCTTCCGTTCAAAGCGTTGTCGACAACTATGGTGCTGTATTGAACAGTCTCTATGAGATGTCACAACAGAGTAGTGGTGATATCTCCACCGAATCACTTGGGCTATACGAAAAACTTTCGACATCATGCCTGTTTCTCGGTTGCCAAATTGCGCTAGCTGTTACCAGGCCCCTTGAAGAGCTTAATCGGGTTGTTCAATCGCCAAGCTTTTCTTTTTCTGATGTTATTCAAGTTGTAAAATCAACGAAAGAATTTATTTCTGGGATGCGAACCGACCAATGTTTTCAGCAGATCTTGAATGCTAACGTCGATGCTAGAAATAAATGGGACCTTGACGAGCTTGCCTTGCCCCGATTCCGACGTCCTCCTGCGCGCTACACTGGGCCCGTTACAGCTCACTCGTTTGTCTCAGTCGAGGATTACTACAGGCGTTCTTATTTTTCGGTGTTAGATCATGCGTGTGGACAGCTCACGGATCGTTTCGATAACAGCGCAACTTCGGGTGTGGCTTGCTATAAACATTTCGAAGAACTTCTCGTGACAGGGGATATTGAATCGCACAAGGAATTCATCTGCCAGTATCCGGAAATCGGCCTTAATGCGCTTCGAGCACAGCTCGCCCAGTTTCATGATAGTAACCCAGTTACGAGTTTACAGGAATGCAAAGAGGCTTTCTGTAAGCTGTCGAAAGCGAATCAAGCACTGTTTGAGCAGATCAAGCGTGTCATGGAAATAATGCTTGTTTGCCCGGTAACATCTTGCGAGGCGGAAAGGTCTTTTGGCTGCCTTAGAAGAATCAAAACCTGGCTCCGCAGCACAATTTCACAATCCCGACTAAACCACGTTGCAGTGTGCTGCGTTCACAAGGGCCGTATGGATCAGGTTGACGTGATGGAAATCGCTCGAATCTTCGTCGCCGCTACTACAATTAGGAAAAATGTTTTGGGCAACATGTAGCTTGGATTGCATTTTTGAATGGTACTGTGTACAATGTAATGTATTAGTTGTATAGTGAAATGCCCGAAAAACAAGCGTTTTAGCATAGCACAAACGAACTACGTTGTGCAGGGGATCATGCAGGATTGCGGCTCACCCAGATAACAGTGGATTACGTGAAACCGTTCATTCTTCAACGAAACCCTCAAGACCAAAAAGCATTTAGTTTTCGGACGGTTCACTATTGCATTACTGATGCATTACTTCCATAGTTGGTCCGGTTTGATGTTAAAACCCAGCGGTTGTGTTATATCTGTGAGCTTAATATTCAATATATGCTTGGCCCCCCCAAACGCGGAAAGAAATCGCCGCCCCTGAAGAAGGAAATGTTGTTTCATCAGCTGCTGCAGGATTACTACCAATCTTTCGGAACAGTGAATCTAGGGCAATGCCGTAACAGTATTTCCACTCCATGTAATATTAGCTTCTGGCGAGGTCCCTAATGGTACTCTAACTGCGCTAGCCGATATACACAAATTAACTCCGATTTAATCGTTAATACCTATTTGTTTCGTGTATTGCGGGGACTTATGTGTGTCTAAGACCGAGCCGATCGCAGAAGATGAATATTTATATATCAATATATGTGTTTGTTTTCTAGCGGAATTTACTGTCAGGCAGCTTAGTTCGATCTCTTTGTGCCTATTCCTTAAGTATGTGACAGTCTGTGTTAACTTGTCGCTAAGCTAAATCAATTCCGTTACCTCAAATCAAAACGCCACCGTTTACTTTTTCTTTAACCTCTAAACATGATTAACACGGTCAACTATACAGCTCTCTTTTAACCAAAGAAAATAATGTGAAGCTGAGCGATTTGTGAATTTAGAAACGGCTAATTTGTAGTTCGACTTCTGCTGTGTAATTGCAGTATTCCTGCCCACGAACTAACCGGGTCAGGAGTAAAGTTATCACAGGGTTACCCACTAAAATTCGTCACGCTTGGTGGTAGTTCGGCGCTCTCCCTGGTATTGTGCCATGATACACAATTACGTTCAACGTCGAGTATAACCTTGATAATACCAGACATTTATTCAGCAAAGAGATTTCGGTTCCGTCATTCGCGGACAAAAGCACAAATGTAATCGCATCGTTGTAACTACTAGCTGAATAACAGACATATGACCAGCGGTTACAACACGGTACTAAGTGGTGCTAGTCTTGGATGTAGGTAATTGTCCATCGGATGCATTAAAATTTTCGGCAATCTGGTTCAGTCTATTTATGTAATGACGAATAACACATTCGTAGAATGATTTAATGTAAATTTTGTATAAGGATTAGCAAATATTTGCCGGAGCAGCGCATTGAGCTTTAGCCGTTTGGCTGCGAACTTCGTACGCTAGCCAGTATAATGTATAAGAGCTGTGGCTTGGCTCTTTAATGAACCTCACAAAGCTAGCTAATAACAACGCTTGACCAAACGCACGTCATGCTACAAAGTCGCTTCCCAATGCACGCTGTTACGCGATGCGATGCATTTACCAACTTTGTCGTGCAGTGTGCGGTTGCGCGTGTGTTGTTGTTCGCTCGCTTTTTAAGGATCTTTAAGGGGCCGAGCAACTGCTTCTGGATAGCGTAGTGGCTAGCGTATGAAGCTTGCACCTAAATACTACAGGTTCAGTCCGCCGCCGTGGCAAAAGTTTGTACATTATTGTTCAAAATACACACTGGTTTAAGAAGGAAAGGGTTATTATTCAATATGTCTTGTTAGACAAGCAGATTTTTATGTGGAAATTAAACCCAACGAGTTTCACTACGACTAGTGTTGGTCTAATTTTCAGTCTCGAAATTTGTCTTAAAATCGCTCATCAAACATGGGGCCCGGGTTGCGACGCGAAATTTGTTGAAAAGTAACTCGCAGCTATAATTTCTGATAGCTTTGCTCATTTGCCGCTTAGTGAACCTACAAATTTTTGCTAGCTGCATTACAAATTGTTGTGACACTTTTCCCTTAGGAAAAACACTCGGAATACGCTATAAACTTTACCCTAAGCTTACTTTTTTCTACAGTCGGGCTTGGTATGTTTATGTCAAAAGTTCCAAACAGCGGGGTCATTATAACGTGAACGCCGCATAACGATAAAAATATAATGTTACGGAGTGTTATAGGATTTTTTACATCATATCCTTTCAGTATTGCTCTGTGTTTTCTTTTAAAATAGTCTTGTTGATCAGCGTGTTATTTTTGGTTTTAATTTAATACGTTAATTTTCGTGAACTCACAGTTTTTCATCTTAGAACTCCAACTTTACTACGAATTTCACTTTTAATACGATGCAGTGCATATTGCAACATGGTGTATTTCACCAAGTTTAATCACATCTCTTTATGTGTTTGATTCGATTTATAACTCAGGTTAACTCAATGCACGTTGTGTTCACGTAAATAGCGATATAAAGATTGTAATATTTTTTGCAAATTTATCAATCATGTTTAGCTAAGTATTAAACGCACTAAAACTGTGATTCAAAATTTCTCTCAGTCATCACGTCGTTTCTTAGCTCAGAAAATATGAGTAAAATTTTGATCCAACTTCAGCTGATAATTATTTGACTGGGCGAGATAGCTTACGTATCTGGGTGCTCGTGGGGATGGGGATCCCCATTTGGATCTCCATGGGGATGGGGCGAGGTGGGGATTAATTTTGATGTCGTGGGATCTCCACCCCGCGGTGGGGATTTTTCTACGGTTGTTTGTTATGCTGAATGTGATCGTGTCATGGCAACTGGTTCTGCTGATCGTCATCTTGCTGCAGCTTGTACGAAACCAAACCAAAGGCGTAGCCAGGGGGGGCGGTTATCGCGTTTACAGGGGGCCATAACAGTTATCACCTGGCTCGCCAAGGTGCCCTAATTATGGGGAACTGCATCAACGAATTGAATGGTTCAGTTGCCGAAGTTTACCGAATGGCGGGCGAAGGCATGCAACTGACATATACCGGGAAGAAAGAGAATTGTCATTCGCTACTTGCTTTTTCTATGGCTACGGTGAACTCAAGCATTACACCTATGATTCTTAATAAAGCATGAGAACACTATCATGCAGCAGGAAGCTAGTACCACCAACATGATACTAGAGAGCTAAAGTATCTAGTATGAAACGTATTGTGCATGAGAGCTGTCTGTAACATGCGCTGAAGCTAGAGAGCATGTATCTAGCCCCCAGTAACTCCCAAAATGTCAGAGAGTTTTCGTATCTGACAGGGAAACTGGGGCCCGTGGCTGTACTCTGCTCAGCTATCGGGCGTGGCCCCGATGGCGATGGGGCGTACGTGGGTTCGCCCACCGTGGACCATAGCAGAGTTTCATTCATTATGCACATGGAAGGTTTATTGCACCAATGTTGCGGTTATTGCTGACAAACTCCTTCATTTCCACCATATTCCCGCCCAGAGAGACATAGAGGGAGAGAGAGAGAGCGAGAGAGAGAACAGAGCGGCTCGCTTCAGAAGCTCATACTTCTCTAATCTCTGAATTCAGTGAGTTATCCACCACATAAGGAGGGAAGTACGTTCTGTAGATTCGTGAACTTCATCTAACTTGCACGCAGCACATCGCCATGGTGCACAAAACTCTAGAAATCTACGACCTACACGACTGAGTTGATTCCACATATGTATAATTGTTTTCAATACCCTGGCCTTCTGTTCTAAAAGTCTGACACTGACTCATTGAAAGGGTATAAAAACTCCCACGGGGATCGGCGGCGATCTTAATTCGATTTGGCTGGGATGGGGATCCCATGGGGATCCCCGTGGACTTTTGACGGGGATGGGGATGGGGTGGGGATGGAAATTTCTTCTCCACGAGCACCCTGTTACGTATGGTTGGCAATATCTGGCTTGAATTTTGACTCTGTAATTTTAATTTGCATGCTATATCGTCGATATATTCCTAACATCGCCTAAACAACGAAATCAATAGCATATATCTGAAAGAACGATCTAAGAACAAGATTTGCATATATTTTGCTTTTTACAATGGCTTTGGAACAGTAGGCTGTGCTTGTGTCAAATTTATACTGTACTTGCTTTATTTCTCTTTCAGGCGAATATTGTTGACTTCATCCTCTGATTTCAGATGTGGCTACAAATTTCCATCGTTCTTTTCCTTTATCCCTTCCAGCCCGCATTCGCATAAAAATGATCAGATTCTGGAAATTTTGGTATTTTTGTGATCCTCGAGACCTCCCCTGATCATTTAGACCCAAAAATTGAATCTTTAAAATTTTTGATTTTTGGTTCCCAAGGGAACCCAAAATTTTTTTTCTTAAAAATCAGATTTTTACCCATTATTTGACGCGAATTGAGGAGCTGAGTGTAATGGTGTTATTTACAACAGAATCAAATAAAAGCATCCTAAGTTATGGCCAAAAACTATTCAATTGATGAGCCTCTCAGCCTTCGATATTTTTTCCATAACTTAGGATCCGGTTATTGGATCACGTGAAAAATATCACCATTCGATTCAGCTCGTCAAGCCGCGTCGAATGGTCGGTAAAATCTAATTTTTAAGAAAAAAATTTGAGGTTTCCAAGGATGGAACCTTGGGATTTAAAATTTTAAAATTTAATTTTTTGGTCGAAATGTTCAAGGGAGGTCTCAAGGATCACAAAAATACCAGAATTTTCAACATCTGATCATTTTCGGGCAATTGCGGGCTGGGTGATATAATGGAAAAGAACAATTTCCGTACCACAATTGGACAATCTTTAGGTGTCATCTGGCTAACCAATAAATCAAACCAATAGCGCTAAACCCAACGGTCTCAGCGCAGTATCTAGTTTTTTACGGAGACATGCTAACATAGCATTCACCTGTATGTTCGCAACAATAAGTCATTTTGGTTCAATCTTCTATATTGAAAGCTGCACGAGTATTGAATCTGCTGACAACTCGTTCTTTTGAACTAGTTATTTTTTATGGTCTTATATTACACTTTTTGCCTATACATTTTACAGTTTACTATTTGCTATTATACTATTTACGTTGCATACGTCTTTGACTATAGATGCATAGCAGGGACGTAAATATAACTTTTATGGAGCAACATTCCTCTCGGTGAATTTTGCAAACATGGAGATCTTTATTTAAGACGTTTGAATACTGGGACTGGTAAACCGCTAATATTGCGAGCTGCCGTCACTCATTTCTTCTGATAAAAACATTTGAAATGTACGTAGAAATATCACCAAATTTTCAATTTTGCAGAGCCCAGCTTGTTCTAACTATAAACAATGTCACACATTCGTTTTTATGATAGCCGTCAGACTGTAATATACTCTTACACTTTGGTTTGACACTGAAATTTGTTTAGTTTCACATGTTGACGCCCAACTGGTCTAAACGGAACTTCACTTAAATTTTCACTGACTGACCGGACAATTCGACTACCTCGCCCCACTAGTGTTCGTATTGTGTGCCATTTTCATCTTTGTATTCACTTTTGGATTAATATTACTTGTTATGTTTGCTATTTTGTGACTACCCTCAAGCTGTGACATTGCTTTCAGGCTGTGCACTGTTATAAAGGACACAAAGCACAACTGTGCTGCAGAGAAAACGACAGTTTTCAAAATTCAACTACTGAAGTACGCCCGCCAATGTGGAGTACGACAAACGTATTGAATTTATTCTACCGCAATCAAAGCAGACCGCAAATATTTACACGAATTTAACAAAACTGATTACAAATGTATCAGGTTTTTCACGTTAAGACAATTTAAATAGGACAGTGTCTATCAAACCCGATGCATGTTTCAGATATGTGTAAGACAAGATTGTATAAGCCAATTTTGTAGTTCAATATTCTTAAATAAATAGATGTAATAATGCTCGGATAAACTTAAAATGACCCCGCAAACCATGCTATTTTGCAGTTCCCTATGTGGAACCCATATCCATTCTTATGGAATAAATAGGATATTCGATTCGGTTCATTGCATGTGCAGACGTAGAGATTCGTACTCGGGTTATGACAGTTCAGTACCATTTCATAGCGTTGAAATAATCGGATTCGTCTCTGAAACAAATTTATTGTAACTGTGACGCTATAAACGTAACGGTCCTACTATTTATCAATTAGTGTTGGCGAACAAAACCCTTAATTCAAATCTGACAAAATTATGTTCGCAAACAAAATTGATGTTCACAAGCAAAAATTAACATTTTCTGACCGACTATTTTTAATTTGGAATAATATTTGTTCCAAATAGATTGGAAAAACATTGAATTTGGGAGTCACTCGGTGGTGATGTACTGGTTCCGCCTGATAGTTGTCAATTTTGACTTAAACTCGTTTTTATTTATTTACTTTTTAGTTTCTTAGTAGATCGTTGCAATTTAAAAGTAAAGCGCAATTCATAGTTGAAACGCAACGCAAAAAATACTCGATATCTGTCCAAATTGCTTTTTATTTTAGCAATAAAACTGCTGTGACTGTTGCTTCATGCAAGCAAAAAAAAACAACTTTCTAAAAATAATACAAATCTAGCGTTAACGCTGTTAGGCAATATGACTAAATATCTTTTATATGTGTTTAAATTAACAGTGGTAGTAGCGGTAGAATTATTATTATATATCAGCCAGCGTACTCTTGTCTGTTGTACAGAAACTATAATAATGATTAAACCGATCAAAAAAGCGTTTCTATACATTACAGGCATTGTTATTCAAGTAAACTACACCATTTCGCGTGAAATAAATCGGAGAAACGTTGCTCTGCCTTATGTTCAGGTTACCAAACCCCCGCCATTATTTCAAGCATACGGTAGTTTCGTCAACCAACTTCGAGCTAACCATTACATTCCGATTGAAATAAATCAAAAAATCTTGAGCCAGCTGCTCAGTGGCCAGTATCCCCCAGCAGGTTCAGCAACAGAAGCCGACCAAACCTATACTAATAAAGGTTCAACTGAATTCTCGGAAAATAACTACTACAGCAGCTACATCAATTCAAAACGTTTCAACGAATATGAAATAAAGCTGGACTCAATTTTCGACCAATATGAAACGTATTTTGATGCATTTTATGCTGGTTCCTCGGACAGCAAATTTCAAGGCGCCAGTCGTTATAATAATCAGCTTCATCCTATAATTGAGGACTTAGACAACTTAAAGCTAAGTGGCTATAGCAAGACAGACAAATACCGAACCGATCGTGACAGATTGTATGTTCGGCCTCAATCGTATTTGTTCTATCCGCGTGGTCGTATCATCTCAAAAACGACCGAAGGCAATTCCCGACCTAAGCTATATCCTGACCCTAACGATAAGAACAAATATCCCAGTGATCTATTGGCGAGCTTAGCAGTCATGGGTTTAGTCAACAGTCCAGATGCACCACATCCATCAAGCAATCAAAGTGAAATTGTGTATGTTGTTTTACATTCTGACCAATTCGGGAACAAACACGATGGTTATCGTAAATATCTTCCATACGAAAATGGGTACAACAGCGGCAGACCTCATGTAACAAAAAAATTTCCTCGTGTGCGAAAAGGTTATGTTACAGATCCGTATTTGGGCTACCGCATTAATTCAAACTCAATTATTCATATTCCAGCATTTAATTCGACA
>JASANE010023184.1:0-19587 GCA_030248225.1 Trileptium ribeirensis
GCCTGTTACAAAAATACATAGCTAGTAAATTTTTGTATTTATAACAAATTGGTTAATCCGTTTTCTATCGGAATTTAGTCAGTCGTGCGCTAAATCTTTCGTGTTGTAGATGTATTAAAAGTTTTTCAGCGTTGCGTGGTCTCGCGTCACAATAACCGAAATACTAGAATTTCTTTATTAAAATATCTGCTTAAATTTGATAAAAATACATTGCTAGTAAATTTTTGTATTTATAACAAATTGGTTAATCCGTTTTCTATCGGAATTTAGTCAGTCGTGCGCTAAATATTTCGTGTTGTAGATGTATTAAAAGTTTTTCAGCGTTGCGTGGTCTCGCGTCACAATAACCGAAATACTAGAATTTCTTTATTAAAATATCTGCTTAAATTTGATAAAAATACATAGCTAGTAAATTTTTGTATTTATAACAAATTGGTTAATCCGTTTTCTATCGGAATTTAGTCAGTCGTGCGCTAAATCTTTCGTGTTGTAGATGTATTAAAAGTTTTTCAGCGTTGCGTGGTCTCGCGTCACAATAACCGAAATACTAGAATTTCTTTATTAAAATATCTGCTTAAATTTGATAAAAATACATAGCTAGTAAATTTTTGTATTTATAACAAATTGGTTAATCCGTTTTCTATCGGAATTTAGTCAGTCGTGCGCTAAATCTTTCGTGTTGTAGATGTATTAAAAGTTTTTCAGCGTTGCGTGGTCTCGCGTCACAATAACCGAAATACTAGAATGTCTTTATTAAAAATATCTGCTTAAATTTGACAAAAATACATAGCTAAAAAATTTGTGTTAATTTTTTCTTTGCACGGAAACCATGTCGCATCTTTCAATATAATTATCGACTTCTCTCCACTTCTTATAGTTAAAAACCTAAGCAATATATTTTCTATTGTCTTTGCGTCAACTCAAAATTATTCCATCAAAATATATCAACTTTATTATAAAAAATACGCATTATGTAAATAAAATTAATTCTTTAAACGCAAGCGCTAGGTTGTGTATCGTGCAACGTTGGACAAACTCAATATTCAAGCCGACACCACGAATCGCAGCTGCTGCGCAGTGCCTTAACGGACCTTGAAAAAGGGGCGAGTAAACAATACGCGTGCATACGTTACGCGACAAACTTAGCAAAACGCGTTGCAATATGGGCAGTATGGGCTGCAATATGCAATATGGGCTGCTGCGCAGTGCCTTAACGGACCTTGAAAAATGGGCGAGTAAACAATACGCGTGCATACGTTACGCGACAAACTTAGTTAGCAAAACGCGTTGCAATATGGGCAGTATGGGCTGCAATATGCAATATGGGCTGCTGCGCAGTGCCGTAACGGACCTTGAAAAAGGGGCGAGTAAACAATACGCGTGCATACGTTACGCGACAAACTTAGTTAGCGAAACGCGTTGCGATATGGGCAGTATGGGCTGCAATATTCAATATGGGCTGCTGCGCAGTGCCTTAACGGACCTTGAAAAATGGGCGAGTAAACAATACGCGTGCATACGTTACGCGACAAACTTAGTTAGCAAAACGCGTTGCAATATGGGCAGTATGGGCTGCAATATGCAATATGGGCTGCTGCGCAGTGCCGTAACGGACCTTGAAAAAGGGGCGAGTAAACAATACGCGTGCATACGTTACGCGACAAACTTAGTTAGCAAAACGCGTTGCAATATGGGCAGTATGGGCTGCAATATGCAATATGGGCTGCTGCGCAGTGCCTTAACGGACCTTGAAAAATGGGCGAGTAAACAATACGCGTGCATACGTTACGCGACAAACTTAGTTAGCAAAACGCGTTGCAATATGGGCAGTATGGGCTGCAATATGCAATATGGGCTGCTGCGCAGTGCCGTAACGGACCTTGAAAAAGGGGCGAGTAAACAATACGCGTGCATACGTTACGCGACAAACTTAGTTAGCAAAACGCGTTGCAATATGGGCAGTATGGGCTGCAATATGCAATATGGGCTGCTGCGCAGTGCCTTAACGGACCTTGAAAAATGGGCGAGTAAACAATGCGCGTGCATACGTTACGCGACGTACCATCGCAAAACGCGTTCGTTGCAATATGGGCAGTATGGGCTGCAATATGCAATATGGGCTGCTGCGCAGTGCCGTAACGGACCTTGAAAAAGGGGCGAGTAAACAATACGCGTGCATACGTTACGCGACAAACTTAGTTAGCAAAACGCGTTGCAATATGGGCAGTATGGGCTGCAATATGCAATATGGGCTGCTGCGCAGTGCCTTAACGGACCTTGAAAAATGGGCGAGTAAACAATGCGCGTGCATACGTTACGCGACAAACTTAGTTAGCAAAACGCGTTGCAATATGGGCAGTATGGGCTGCAATATGCAATATGGGCTGCTGCGCAGTGCCTTAACGGACCTTGAAAAATGGGCGAGTAAACAATGCGCGTGCATACGTTACGCGACAAACTTAGTTAGCAAAACGCGTTGCAATATGGCTGATTCTAATTGACAGAGTTAGGTATGAAACGATTAAAGCTAACAACACTGCTAAGTTAGAAAAAGTTGCTGGACCTTCTGTTTAAGTCTGATGGTGGAACGTCGAACATCATGAAAGGTCACGCAAATCATAATGTATCTAGATAGATTAGTAAAATGACGGTAAAAGGATGAGTTGTCATTTTTAGCGAAAAATAAGAGCTGTCCATTAAACAAGCAACATAATATTTAATTAGACGTTTCTAAAACTGTATACCAGTCAACTACGCAATGTATAAAACTTTAGTAGTGCGAGGACGTGTTTCTAGAAGAATTAAAAGAATCTATAACTACGCGATCGCTCAAATAACGTAGATACCGCAATAAATTCTACAGATAACCAACACACTTGACTCTAAATCATATCAATGATCAATAGAGCAATATGACGTACAGTTATGACACCAAACTATTATAGCTACGAGCCATTAATACAATTTACAACGTGTGTAAGACAGTTTGTTTTCGGACTGGATTGCTTGAAATTAGACGCCAAAAAATATTCTATACGTTACAACTTGGTAGCAGTAGACTGAACGAACGAATGAAAATATTTTTTAAACTCCAAATTTGTACAGAATAAGCCCGGCCATTGTCAAGTTGAACACCATAACGAAGAAATTTGTTATAATTATACCGTTTGAAAGGGTATTTGATCCTATTATTCACTAAAGAATATATATATTGAAGTGACGTTTCCGTTGGCCGTAAGCTATGTAATCGTGTCTGTACCGTGAAAACATGACCCAAGTCGGAGAAACAATTGTCATGTTACGTGCGAAAATTTTAAATTTTGGCTAATTGTGACCTGACAAGGGATATGACACTGCTCCTCCCCCCAATTCGCTGAATAAAGCAGATATTGTTGCGATATTACTATTAGGAGTAAGTTAACTGGGAACAGAAATACTGAGAAAATTTGAGCCAAACCCGACCAGCCAACGATAAAATTCGGTTAGTAATGATCGAGATTTGCCAAATTCAGGCCTCAATGAGGTTTACCCTATAATTCCATGAGGGATTTGTACCGTTGATAAGACATGATAAGACAAGCAACTACATGTACGCTGTAAAAATTTGAGCCAAATCTGCCCAATCACTGCCAAGCTATCCGCAACAACATCTAAATATGGCCCAGTTTTGACCTGGAAACGGACATATTCAACCTCTGCTCGGGAATGAGGGACCCACAAGCAAATTCTGTTTGCTGCGATGTATGAGGACCCTAAATCGCTCAGATAGAAAAAATTACCAACGCCGCCCGACGCATTGCCGAGTTATAGATGTTGCATTTACATTTTGCAAATTTAAATGCTATGTACCGTAAAATAGCCCAAATTTTGGATTTTTTTGACCAAAACGGACCCAAAACGTGGTCCTATTATTAAGTTAGCCTCGACTAAATGGAACAACATCGTCAAAAGGTGCACATTTTGAGCATTCGTTGACAGATCAATCGGACAATGCATCAACGCAGTGATGAATTCTTGTCCACAAAAAACATTTCGATTAACCTGACAACAGTTATCCACTAACACCAAAACTCCATGTGGACTTTTCTTACTGCGTCCGTTTACTGAAAGCAAACATTCACTCTCGGTCGTTCAGTCAACAATCGAATATATCAGTAAATAAATCAATCAAATCCTACTCCTAATCGGTATGTAGGGTCAAAAATTTCTACCCATGACCCAGAATATACTTATACCCAAGATTAAAACATGAGAACCCTTTGGGCTAAAATATATATGTTTAAATAACGAAGTTAAAAATATGTTTTAAAATGTATGCTTAAACTTTTGCGAAACCAGATTTACTATTTGATAATATCTTCTCTAGCTTATTGCAGTGAAATCGCTTATGCAGAAAAAAACGATTTTCTTAAACATTAAAAATAAAGAGACATTACTTCTTGCCAATCTATGCAAATCCGACGCAACGACGATAACCCTCGCAGGTTGCTCCGGTGTAGCTGATGATTTGAGCATATCGCCAAGCAAATAAGTGAGATACATATGGCCTAAAAATACTAGCGAAATTGTAGGTTAGTTGTCAAAGATTGGTTTAGATCCATACTGTAATCCATTAGCTCAATATAAAATTCGGTTATTTACCCAACTTAGCTAACCGAGTCAAATTTTATGACATATACATAAAGCATCGAAAAATATAGTCTGTCTTCACTCACTTTAAATGATAAATATTTGGGTAAAAACCAGACTTTGATCGAGTCTACTGAGCGTGCGGCACTACTCATGGTATCTTAGTATAAATTTATAAAAAATTAAACAATATCGTATTCAATACCCCAGAAACTCGGAAGGGTTTAAATTTGGTGGCATAACCTGGGTGTGGGTTTGGTGATCAGGAATCTCAAGATGATAGTCTGGTTTGGTCGTCCAAGGAGATGGGTGAGGTGTAAATCCGATTATTCAAGAGCGGTACGGTAGGTCATACTCATGACGGACAATGCGGGTATTAAATCTGCAGTGGGTTGGGGTTAAAGCCAAAAACCACTTAGACGGGCCGCAATCGTTTAGCTTTAGAAATCTAAAGCGTCTATTTTGACAATTTTCGATTAGCAAAAACCGAACGAATTTCCGTTTTTTGTAACAAGTGTTTTCGATCTGATATCGGTTATTACAGACCGAGATGGCCTGGGGGTTCAACTTAAGTTTAATCGTGCATCATTTACCTAAATGATTCACACCGATAGACTCTTCAAAGCCATCTTTTGTAACACGTCGACTACCTGACGTATTTACGCCAGCGTTTAGAACCAAAACGTTCAATTGCGTTTCTCCTGAAAAAGCAAAATGAAAAAACAACATTTTAGCTGCTATACCAATAGCTCAAACTTTTTCAAGTAATGAATCTTGTCGGTGATTGGCTACAGGAATATCCTTGAAAAGTTTGAACAGTGTTCATACATTCAAATATACCAAAACTGCAAAACAGATGCTTTCAAATTTTGATCAAAATTTGAGCAAAAAGTTTGAGCGTGTGAACACGCCTTAACTAATTAGCCATGTCGAACACTGCTGTATAAGCAATTGAATAGCTCTTATTTTGAGGGCAGTTGAACAGTTTATGACTTTACCATCGTGTCAATCACCAATACCTTATTTTGACGTTTCATTTTGCAGTAACACGACTTTGAATTCTACATTTAATAAAGTTTTTTAGTAGTTTATAGACTTAGATACCTGTTGGTTTTAAACACCAATTCAGCAATATACAACGTAAAATATATATAGTTCAGTATCGCTATACCGAAAACGATTATATATAGATAAAATAATATATTTAGATATATAAAATTTAGATAATATAAAATATAGATAAAATTATATTACAGTGAAATGTTCTGTTTGTTCCCGGTCAAATTGTCTACACTAAAATAAAATGTGAATATCGCAAAACATTTTATAATGAAGTCTTTGTCCCAAGCGAATTTACTGTAAGGACACTCTCCTGTATGATATATTTACGACTTATCAAGATAAGGCACAGGTAGGAAATACAGTCTACTTATAAAAATTTAGAAAGGGAAGAAATTGTTAAATATTTATTTTCAATTAGAATGAAATCAAAAAAAAAGTTCGCGACAGTTGCAAGTTACTACAGCAACATATATTCACGAGGAAAAGTTTTAATAATAATAATAATGGATTTATAACGCGCTTTTTTCACGAAAGCGTCTCAAAAGCGCAAGGTAAGTTTTACACGTTAATATCTTTCAATCAAACCTGTCACGATTCCGTTTTAGAAACTTAAATGTAAGTGATCGATCAGATACACGTAATTTTGCATTGAATTATGTACTGTCTAACCGATGCAAAATTTTTGTCAAACACTTTTGACTTATGACAAAACGTATAGTAGACGAAACATAAATATATAAAATAACCTAGCCCTCAGTCTAACATATCAATCTGCCCCAGGGCAAACGTATAAAAGTTTTGTCGGCTATATTAATTAACGATTTATAACAAGCAATATTTTGTCATTCCAACGTCCGCGCTATAGCTTTTAATCTTGCGACAATGTCTTCAACTTTTCTCAAACTCTGAATCATGGGTCGTGCCAAGTATGAGATGTAATAACACCGCCAGATTAGCCAGATCCTACTAATTATATTTAGCCTGATAAACTAGAGTGGGCAATTTTATACTGTCCAGACTTTCAAAACCAGTAATGGAATCGTGATTCGAGATGGGATAAATTAAACTACACCATCAGATGAATGAAGTTTTATCGCAAATTATGCCTTAATACTAAGATACCAGCTAATATATTGTATGTCATATATATATATAATACATATGACATATAATATAAATGTATGTCATATATATGTCATAAGTATATATATATATGTGTGTGCGTCTTGCGACGGTCTAAATGACCTCATGTAGCTTTGAGCATACAATTTTTGTATCGTTACAAACAGAAATAATAAACAAAAACTGCTGTGACAGCTTTTTCTTAAGAAAAGTAAAACTCATCCCATTAGTTTTATACGGAGCCTATACAGCCGAAACAGTCGAGTCTTTTTTGCTGATACATGCTGATATATTTCATAAAACGTAGTATTATAACCGGAAATTCTGAAAGTTATTTTGATGAAATGGTTTGAAATTGCACATTAAATTTAGCTGACTTTAGTTGACAAGTTATCAGCTTAACCAACTAGGTATCAATATAAATTGTGTGGAAGCAACTGCGATATATACGCCTTGTAAATTTGTAAAATAAAAGTTTTCTAACGTTTTTTAAATTCATCCACAAAATGTTCAATCGATGCTTTGTCGGCGAGATCAAGCGATAAAACGTAGCCTTTCGTTCCGAATCCCGGTTGCCATGCAATCGAATCCAGCTCATCGTTGGCACTTCGTGTATTTCGGCATGCCCAAACTACTTTACCGCCTAAAAATTACAACAAAAAACTAAGAATTACTGAGAAAACAAGTTTTTTCCAATCTGCTAAAGCAAATTCGATCGCTAGTTTACTATTGGTTTAACTTATGATCGTGGATGGCTTCTGCAGTATAAAATAAAAAAAGTATTCGACCATTGTGAAAATGCTCCAAATTGAAGTTTTTGCAGAGCTGCCGAAATATATATATGAACACAACTTGAGACTAATAACATTAAGCTATAATTTAATAAATCAAGCTTCAAAACAATAGCTAAACGCATACACACACTAAACTCAATAAGGTGTTGGTTCCTTGCCGATGAGCTCAATAACCGCGCAAACCTGAGAAACGTTAATCCTTCCTACTGAGCATAATAATCCTGAGGTCGGGTAATTATGCTAACGTGTAACCCAACCAAGCATAACAATCCTTGGATAGGGTAGCAATACTGATCATAACATCCTCGTATCAGGGGTGCAGATCTAAATCAAGAAGGTTCATAGACAACAGAACCCCAAAGATGAGTATTAATATCACAGGGTTACCTACTAAGCATAGTAACCATTGGATAAGCTACAATGCAGTGTATAGAAACAGTCAGATATCGTGATCTTACTTACCATAGTATTCCTTTTCAGGAAGGTAACTCTGCTCAAAGGTAATGCAAACGAGCAACGCAACTCTCGGAATGAGTATATAATCCTAGTCAGCTTAGATGAGATAAAGCGAGCCAAGTCAGGTTAACTAAAGATAAATTGAGCACGTTTATATTATTGCGCATTGAGCTTACGTCATTCACACATGAGTGAGTTGCATAGCTTAGATGAGATAAAGCGAGCCAAGTCAGGTTAACTGAAGTTTAATTGAGCACGTTTATATTATTGCGCATTAAGATTACGTCATTCACATGAGTAAGTTGCACTCGCCAGTCCAAAATGTAAATTAAAGTCCAAGTTAAAGTCTCGCAGTTCGTAAAGTGTACACAGTATCCGAATTTCATTAAAATTTATTTATTTATTTATCGCAAATCAAAGTATAACTTATACTTAATATTCACTTAGCTAAAACTAGGAAAAGAAATATTTACAAAAGCATACATGCTCGAGGTCCGCAATACCCGGGGGAGGGGTGGTGGGCGTTCGGACTCCCCACGCATGGATCAACCGGTCCCAGTAGTATGGGCGCGCTCATGGGCGCACCTAGGGGACGATGTCCGACGCCGAAAGGGAATGATCTCCTATCCCCATATGAGGATATATGTGCAAAATCTGAGAAATATATATCATATACATCACACAGTCTAGTTAACTGTAGAACCGCTTATGCGCTTCCGAGCAAGGACATTAGAGATTTATATTGTAATAAATAAGACAAAAATTAGTAACCTCAAAACTTGTGTCCTCCTATATGCGATAAGCACCCGTAACAAATACGACTTCATACTCACACCCATACCCACAACTAACCTCGACGGATAAAATATTTGGCAGCAGAAATCCCAATACCCGAACTCAATCCCGTAACAACTAAGACTTCGTGCTCACACCCACAACTTACCTTGAAGGATAAAATCTTTGGCAGCACAAATACCAACACCCGAGCTCAATCCCGTAACAATTACCATTTCGTGCTCGCACCGACACCGACAACTAACCTCGATAGATAAATTCTTTTTCAGCAGACACCCCCATATCCGAGCTCAATGCCGTAACAACTAAGACTTCGTCCTCACACCCGCAACTAACCTCGACGGATAAATTCGTTCGCAGTACAAATAGTAATACCCGAGCTCGATCTCGTAACAACTACGACTTCATGCTCACACACCCACAACTAATGTCGGCGGATAATTTTGTAGCAGCACAAATCCAAATATCAGAACTCGATCCCGTAACAACAAAGACTTCGTGCTCACACCCACAACTAACCTCCAAAATCTTTGGCAGCACAAATCACAATAACCGAGCTCGATCCGGTAACAATTACAAAGTCGTGCTCACACGCACATACAAAACTAACCTCGACGAATAAAATTTTTGGCTGCACAAATACCAATACCCGAGCTCGATCCAGTAACAGTTACCACTTCGTGCTCACGCCCACACCCAGAACTAACCACGACGGATAAATTCTTTGGCAGTACAAATCCCAATACCCGAGCTCGATCCGGTAACAATTACAAATTCGTGCTCACACGCACATACAAAACTAACCTCGACGAATAAATTTTTTTGGCTGCATAAATGCCAATACCCGAGCTCGATCCAGTAACAGTTACCAATTCGTGCTCACACCCACACCCACAACTAACCTCGACAGATAAATTCTTTGGCAGCACAAATCCCAATACCAGAGCTCGATCCGGTAACAATTACCACTTCGTCCTGGTTTAGTCGATATTCTTGCGGACATTTTCGATACATATACTTTCTGAAAACTGGATATTGCATTGTATTCGGCAAAAGTGTGTCTAACAAAGCATTAAGTGTCGGCGTTATAACATAAAAGCAAGCTACTATCGAGTGGCGTATTTAGCTTCTTCAAAGTGGACATGTTCTACTGTATAGAATAACTGCTAATGTGGTGGTGCCTCAGTGTCTAAACAATATACGGACAAATACAACGGGTGGGCCCAGGTGGTTAAACCCTACATATTTGTTCGACAAATAATAAAACAAACATTTGTATCGTTTACACAACACTACATTTTCGTTTTCCATCTGTCATATTTCTAAGCTATGTTTGAATTTTACACAACACTACATTTTCGTTTTCCATCTGTCATATTTCTAAGCTATGTTTTAATTTTACACAACACTACATTTTCGTTTTCCATCTGTCATATTTCTAAGCTATGTTTGAATTTTACACAACACTACATTTTCGTTTTCCATCTGTCATATTTGTAAGCTATGTTTTAATTTTACACAACACTACATTTTCGTTTTCCATCTGTCATATTTCTAAGCTATGTTTTAATTTTACACAACACTACATTTTCGTTTTCCATCTGTCATATTTGTAAGCTATGTTTTAATTTTACACAACACTACATTTTCGTTTTCCATCTGTCATATTTCTAAGCTATGTTTTAATTTTACACAACAATACATTTTCGTTTTCCATCTGTCATATTTCTAAGCTATGTTTTAATTTTACACAACACTACATTTTCGTTTTCCATCTGTCATATTTCTAAGCTATGTTTTAATTTTACACAACACTACATTTTCGTTTTCCATCTGTCATATTTGTAAGCTATGTTTTAATTTTACACAACACTACATTTTCGTTTTCCATCTGTCATATTTCTAAGCTATGTTTTAATTTTACACAACAATACATTTTCGTTTTCCATCTGTCATATTTCTAAGCTATGTTTTAATTTTACACAACACTACATTTTCGTTTTCCATCTGTCATATTTCTAAGCTATGTTTTAATTTTACACAACACTACATTTTCGTTTTCCATCTGTCATATTTCTAAGCTATGTTTTAATTTTACACAACACTACATTTTCGTTTTCCATCTGTCATATTTCTAAGCTATGTTTTAATTTTACACAACACTACATTTTCGTTTTCCATCTGTCATATTTGTAAGCTATGTTTTAATTTTACACAACACTACATTTTCGTTTTCCATCTGTCATATTTCTAAGCTATGTTTTAATTTTACACAACAATACATTTTCGTTTTCCATCTGTCATATTTCTAAGCTATGTTTTAATTTTACACAACACTACATTTTCGTTTTCCATCTGTCATATTTCTAAGCTATGTTTTAATTTTACACAACACTACATTTTCGTTTTCCATCTGTCATATTTCTAAGCTATGTTTTAATTTTACACAACACTACATTTTCGTTTTCCATCTGTCATATTTCTAAGCTATGCTTTAATTTTATCACAAATGTATCAGTACGTCTGCAGACCAGGTCGGTCCTGCCCATCGGCACGGAGCGCTAGATTGGTCCAAACTATTGAAATGGTTCTGACCAGACACCGGAGCTGAAAATTTTCATTAAATTTTTTGCTAACTATATTTGGCACTGAGTGTTACTTTGTAATTGTTACATATGTTACGCATTTCTCTAAAGAATATTCTAGTCAAAACTAGCTCTAAAATTAGCTTCAGTAAATTTGGTACACTGCGGGGCAAAAAGTTTTTATTTTTCCTTTCTGAAAATAGATTTTTGATTCAGTCGGTCCGACCCAGTCATTACCGGTCCGAACAGAACAGTGGTTCTATCCGGAAAGAAAAATTTCTTCAGGTCGCACCACTAAAACGTAGTAAATATATACTCATACAGATACATGGAAATATTGTAAATTTCGCTTTAGAACTAACCTGATAAATAAATGGGAAATGATTAGCACAGCGGCCACCCGATAGACGAGCCAGTCTCGAAGTATTGGCAAGTTTCTAGAAATAAAACTTATTAATTTAATAATTTATGCTCTTTGCCGTGTTTCGTTTCTGTCTATTGCGATATAGTTAGTAAAACCAAGAGTGCATTAGGGAACAGTATGACTCTTCCCTGCACTCATATGTTAGCCCGCGTTTGATAATACGGGCGTTTTCGGCCAGACCCCCAGTTTCTGGGGGGTTGCTCGGACCCCCAGTTTTTTTGGGGGTCAGTCTGGGGGGTCGGTTTATGACCAGCGCCTATAAACCTACCCCCAAAAAACTGGGGGCCCGAGCTACCTTCCCCCAGAAACTAGGGGGGTTAGGGCATCTCGACATCCCAGAAACTGGGGGGGTCAGGCCGAAAACGTCCGTATCATCAAACACGGGCTAGCATGTGGGTGCAGGGAAGTGTCCTTCTCTTCCCTAATGCACTCTTGGTCAAACTATTTAAATAGGTGGAAACATTTTGATTCACTTTGTCGTGTGTGGCAAAGCTTTTAAAAAATTTATAGCCTATTATATTATAGCCCCACTAGGAGAGCCGCCGCAAACTCCTAAACTGTGGAGAGCGGCATAAAGGTTGGGGTGGTAATGGTTTACATTCATTTGGTTATCACCCCATCAGTTAATTTTTTCGAACTTCTCCGTAAAAAGTACTGGGGCCGCTACCTAGCAACGCCCCTGCCAATCACTGCTGACTAGCAATGTGCAATAATTGTCAGAAAACCAAAGAACTAAAAAGAATACTGCGTTGAGAATAGTCACAAACCTCAAAAAACCAGCAGAGAAATCCATATCTTTTTACTTCATTAATCAGATTGTACTCCGAATTGAACAAATTGTCTTACGATGAGTCGAACTCGGATAGTTTAGCTTAAAGTCACGCTCACTAAATCCATTAAACTATTTTCAACACAGTTGCTCAGATTCTTAACCCCAAATCGCAACGCGGGCGAATAACAACACGACACGCTGCCAAAAGTAGGCTACGCAACGAAATGAGTTAAAGCAGCACTTGCGCTATTGCATTTAGTTGGCCTAGCCTAGAGCACCTATATGCGCGAATTACACAAGATAGGGTAAGAAATTATATATAATTAAGCTGCAATAACTGCAACCTGCAAGATATATATACTATTTTATATACTCGACAATGTTTAACAGCAATGCTATTAATAATTGCCCACAAAAAACCAAACATCTTTCTCCTTTGAATACGCATTTTTTCGGTTTCATTCCGGTATATATTTTTTAATTTATGTTCAGTTCCACTTACAAAAACGCACTTCAGATGACTGCTATTAATTAATTGGCCGACAATCAAAGGCATGTTTAGCAAAATATGCAAAGCAACTTATCCAAGAGTAAACTTAAGATGCGCTCCCAACCATCCTCTTTTGACATTATATACAAAACGTTGTTAGCGAACAAAACTGGGATTTCAATAGCTGTATCCAATTTCGACATCCATAACGCCATTAGCGATTGCAATTCGGCCCCTGTACTAAAAGTTAGTTTGGGCAGTTTAAGACATTTACGATCGACGTTCACGTTGCTCCCGGCCGGACGCTCAAAACTCAAGTTATCCATATACGTGTTGATATTTTATGGTAGAAATGGCGAACATGAATATTGGGCAACACTCTGCTTGGATTTGGAAAAACAGCATAATTACTAATAACTCCGTAGAACATATCCATACCTACTATAACTTTACCTCATTATTATTTATATTCTGCACATTTGAAATGCTATGTAATTTCAAATATAATACCCGATTGAAGAAAAACTCAAATCAAAGTCATGTTTAGCGGTCCAAAAATACATTTTCCATAAAACTATCTATATATATATATATAGTCATTACACAACTGGTTGGCGCAGGCACTGTACTGGCATAGGTACACTAGGGGTCAGGAGCAAATTAATAGAAAACCTGTTTATATTCGTATATTTTAAATATCCGGTAAGGATGATATATCTGGTCGCCAACTTAACGATCACAGCGTAAGCATCTGGTATGCAAGAACAAGTTTTCTTACAGTTTATGTAGCAGTACTTGTATCGCTGCCATTATTAGCCAAAACAGCAGCGAATACTTCATGGCTTGTGTTGGGGGTAATATGTTTTACTATGATATTATTATTATAAATAGCATTAAGTATATATATACTAATTAATGTATATAAGTTAAATAAAGCAAATAAATCTACATTAAACAAAAATACACATATATACATGTATAAAAAATACATAGAATTTTATATATATTATATATATATATATATATGCTTGAGGTCCGAGTCAATATTGCACATGATATATAATTATAGCCTATGATAGCAGAAATTGCTTAGTCGTAAAAGTAGGGTGGTGTGCCTCCGTACAAACTCTGATATTCTTTATATGTCATGCTTAGTTAACTGTGTAAGATGTATTAATAGCAACGCGATGAATGCATATACAAATGTGACTGATTGTAATTCACCTGATATCACCTGATGCAGCTGTGCTTGGCCCAACAATTTAACATCTATATACAACTATTTCCATCATTGTGTACAGGAATTAGGCTTCTTGTGCCAACCCGCTTGGTTTTCAACGTGCTACAGAAAGAAACCTTGACCTACCGCTAACAACGTCACCAATAATGTTCTTGAGGTATAAGCAGTGACGAATCAGTTGCTGATCATACATATTTCTAGCCATTTTCACATAGCTGACTCGATAAATTCTGAACGGTATTCTGCATATTTTAGGAATACTATGTCAGAAAGGCTAACTTCGTATTATTAAAAAAGTACTTATTAACTGGGATTTTGTACATAATACAGTTTTTGATAGTGATGATAAAAATCATACATATTCTGCAGTAAATTAAACGATGCCTGATGAATAATTTTTCTCGAAATTAAAAGTCGTTCTTCGAATTATTAAGCTGTATATCCTAATTTCAATCAAAAATTAATCAACAAAAAAATTTTAATGATAAATAAGCAAACTGGATTCAAATTACACAACTTACCCAAAACTTAATGCGCTAAAGTTATTATTAAATGTTGTAAGCGATTTCGCGAAAGCTCAAATTTTTAATAGTGGCAGCAGACAAAACGTTTTTATGTTGGGAAAAAATCGCTTCCATTTAAAATATGCCGTTAGTGTGCTCTGTTTATCAAACGGAATACTAATTACTGATGACTAAAAGCGCTCCAACGTCCTACCAAATGAATTTGCTTCTCTGTTTTAAACAACCGCCCAATGCCTTTCAGTTGTGCAACAACTTGTCCCGGTAAACTGTCATACGTCTTGTTCACAACGCAGGTCGCTCATACATTTATGGGACTCCCGAAATCGAAGCACAGTCCCTCCCCGGAAGGCTATACGCGGGTATTTTGAGGGACATGCGGGATTCTCCTTGTCTTCTGTTGTCTCTTTGAACAATCTTTCACGAACTGCAAACCATTTAAATCTTAGTTACCCGCTGATACCTCTAGTTAAAAAAATGAACGCATGTCGACAATTAGATTACCTAACTATATGACTGCTTTCAAACTTAACAAAAAATAATGAAATCTGTTATAAAAAGTCATGTCAAACAGTGTTTACATAATAATAATAATCTGATTGATCCTAATCAGCACGGATTCGTTTCAAAAAGATTATAAATGCGATTGCTCGACTCTACATCACATAAAATGCTCAATCTTAATAAATTTCGAATAATTTTGTGCTTAATGAAAATACAGCGAATTGGCTCTGTGACAGAATCCGGCCCTAGGTGCACACATCTTAAGGTAAATTACGCACTAGTACTACAGAGAGCAAAAAATATTAGTAACTTATAGTTTTAAATAAAGAAACAAAATGTTCACTATTCATCAGAAAGTAAGCCACCCACTACTCTTATAGCAAAATAGGCTGCCGTAAAAAAAATTCCGTCTTGATTTTTCCGTAGTGCCCCCACTTTCGAGGGGCGTACCACATCGCTACAGTACATATGGAATAAACATTCATAACTGTATATAATATCGTTGTATTTATAGAAAATATTAAATTTGAAAATAAACAAACACCTCTCAACTTTAAAATAAATTATACAGTTTTTTTTATTTGCACGGCAATACATATTGCAAATAAAGTATACTTATAAATAATATTCAAACTGCAAGAACTTCGAAAAAAACAATTATATGCAACAGTTGTCCAAGTTCAAACTATAACAGATGAAGGAAAATTTTATTTACACCCCTCAAAGCAAAGTTTATATATATATTTCTACATAAAATGATGATATTTGTAAATATTTTAGATTGTATCTATTTGTTAAAATGTATTATATTGAATTTTGATTGAATATGAGATATGATAAATTTTGATTAACCCTCCAAGGACTGCGGGGGGGGGGGGTCTTAGAGGCCCCTGGCCCTGTGTTTCATTGACAAAAGCTTACTGTTTAGAGCTAGATTGCTGCAATTCAGTGAGAATTCATAATTCACTCAGACGCTAGTTCTGCTGCTTTTACAATTTTGGTTAAGGTGTCCCGTTCGACCCAGGGCCTGACAGACCTCCCCTCAGCCCTAGGAGTGTGCAGGAATTTAGCCTTCAAGTATGTAAATTTTGTACACCCTTTCCGGTCTGAGGGGGGTCTGACAGGCCCCCGTGATCATATTGCACTGTATCATACTATTTTCAGGTCAGTAAGTAAAATATATAATGGTACAAAACATCGTAACTATCTTTTAATGTTGATAGCTAACCCAGAAATCCATAAAAGAAGCAATCATAGTTACTTTTCCAAAGGGGGCCTCCGAGACCCCCCGCCAGTCCTAAGAAGGTGTGTGAAAAGCCCAGTCCTTGGAGGGTTAAACCTTTCCATCATGAATTAGCATCTCGAATACCAATAAAGCATTTACTGGTCGCCATGAGGAATTATTCCCAGAACGGCTCGGTTACGAACTCATGTTCACTAGCCATTGTTGCATTGAACTATTTCAAAGGTATTGCATAGATCAGGTACTGAACTATGATTAGACTGGACCATCAATATTGACGCCAGGCGTATTGGAAAGGGCTTTGCGGTGGTGGCTTCACACTTTCGGCTAACAAAAATGAAAAATTAAGTGATTAGGTTATAACAAAATGATTGTAGACGACAAGCCCCCAGATTTTTACTGGCCTTTCCACACACCACCACCATTTTGGAAGAGACTTTAAGGCTCTGATCAGAGACTGCAACAATGTTATTTCGGAACCCTACCACATCATGAATATTATTTAATCGTGCTGTAAATGATTTCTTTGTGTTGCGTTCTTGTGTAGAATACTTTCGTGTCATTTCCCAATCCCAAATTTGCGTGAATTAGATTTTAGTTCAGCCCTCTGATCAGAGACTGCAACAATGTCATTTCGGAACCCTACCACATCATGAATATTATTTAATCGTGCTGTAAATGATTTCTTTGTGTTGCGTTCTTGTGTAGAATACTTCCGTGTCATTTCCCAATCCCAAATTTGCGTGAATCAAATTTTAGTTCAGGTCTCTGATCAGTATATACTTTCTTAAAAATGATGATACGTTATGCACAATATATTAAATGTACTAAGAGGAAAAATTTTTTTATACAAAATACAAAGCACTTGTCATCTCGGTTATCCGACCGCAGTGGTTGCTATATAGTACAGTATTCATAGGATCCCGGCATCTCCAACGCTCATATGTGGAGCAAAAACCAGTCCCAACGATTCATTTGTATGAGCAGGCCTCAGGTCTGCTTTGCTAGGAGGCTCGGCCAACGCTCTTTCGCTGGCAAACGGGTCTATTGTACTATGTGCCTAATTGTTATCTCGTTAACAACTGGTCCTACAGATATCATATGTTTCAAACTTCACCTGGGCAACTTACCCTTTTCACAAGACCAAAACCTAATTGTTATCTCGTTAACAACTGGTCCTACAGATATCATATGTTTCAAACTTCACCTGGGCAACTTACCCTTTTCACAAGACCAAAACCTAATTGTTATCTCGTTAACAACTGGTCCTACAGATATCATATGTTTCAAACTTCACCTGGGCAACTTACCCTTTTCACAAGACCAAAACCTAATTGTTATCTCGTTAACAACTGGTCCTACAGATATCATATGTTTCAAACTTCACCTGGGCAACTTACCCTTTTCACAAGACCAAAATTTTATGAGATCGTGAGACCTTATTATCACCAAATCGTGGGTATTATGGTGGGTATTATCGTGGGACAATCGTGGGTACTATGGTTTTGCAAAATGTATGAACACGTCATTGCCAAAACGACCCGCATATGACGTTTTTACAATGACCTGGTAAAATCACTGGTGTAAATCATGGGGGCGACGTGGATGTCCGGAGCCTCATATTGGAGGTCCGTTCCATAAGCGGTTTACCTACCCCACCTCCCCGACTTTTTCACATAAACGCACCAGGTGTAAAATGTTCTAGTCGAACCCTCAACTTTTTCGGACAAATGTACGCCCCTATGTAAAAGATGCCTTTTCACAGGAATTACCAAGGCACATCGCAGTATATTAATTTACTATAAATATGTTCAGTTTAATTTCCTAAATATTATCTCTTAGTTAGGCCTTTGGCTTGGGGCGGCCATTGTATAAATGCCATATGTAGAGCAAGAAAGTGCACGAACCAAATGCGGCAATTCAAATAAAAACGATAGTTCATATATAACTGTGACACTGTCACTAAACAATTAAATTTAAATGTGAATATACATAGAGAGATCAGTCAATATGTTTATGCAAAAAACACAATTTGAACCAGGGCCTGACCATTTCAATTATGGGAGCGTGTCAAAGAATGCGATCTCTGACTTAACTAATGATGCTTGTCTGAAAACTTCAAATAAAAGCCCAAAAGGAAGGTCAGTTCCTCTGATCATGGATCATTTCGATAAGAGATTACTGTTATATCGGCACGATGATCAAACGACATTGTCATATTAGCGACCTTGGGGTGTGGTACAAAAAAGATTTCAACGTACCCCACTGGGTCAAAGAGCGTATGACACGCACCCATCAGCTGAGGCACTGCCTGACACAGCACCAGGAAGAAGCCTAAAAACGATACTTGAAGTGTCAGAGCCAAACCCATATAAAAAACGAAGTCGAAGAACAACGAACGCCACGCTGAAGTAGTCATATAATTTTTTCAAATTTTCAGCGCATAATTTTCAAAAGGCATATCTGGAAAATCCGATGACACGCTCGCGCAAGTGTGTACTTTCATAAAAAACAAAGTCGAAGAACAACGAACGTCCCGCTGAAGTAAAGTCAAATAATTTTTCTTTAAATTTTCAGCGCATAATTTTTTCTCAATATATGTATAATTTTATATATATATATACAAAATTATACATATATTGAGAAAAAATTTTCAAAAATTTTCGATACTAAGATAAATCTTATTGGTAACTCAAAAGATCAAAAATTTACCATGAATATCATCCAAATGGTCATTTTCAGAATTTGCACGTCAATATGAGTTGAAAGGTACTAAAATTGGTGCCATATCTTCAAAATTGATCATTTTCCGGCAGGCGGAGGAAATGGTAGTCCCAAAGAGTGGCATGGTGGCCCGGTTCTTCTTTACCGTCAAGCTTTGGATTTCCGTTTGCGCTCTTGAAACTAAATTTTTATTCTCTAGTATTAAAAACGAAAAAAATTTTACCCC
>JASANE010023185.1:0-11681 GCA_030248225.1 Trileptium ribeirensis
GAGCTATTCGCGCTCACTATTTTGCGATTTATCATCGCATTTTGCTGATCCGCGAACAAATCAAAACGCGATTACCAAACGAGTTTTTCTCGTATGCTATAATACGCAAATAAACCGCGAACTTTGCTGTTTGATCCATAATGTTATTTGATGAACTTTGACAAACGTGCGAAAAGGACAAATGTGCGCGAATGCCAATTTCATTCATAGATTACAGAGCCTATGTTCGTGTTTACAAAAATACTAATAGCAATGGCAAAAATGTGAACGTGGATTTCTGCGCGAATCAATTAGCGATTATGACCTTGGTGTACGCACCTAAACTGGACTCATGCATAACTGCTGCACTATTCGTGGTGCTATTTGTTTAAAATAAAAACAAAATGTTTTCTGTCTTTGTGGTCACTCTAGTACTTTTCATTAGCTTCTTAATTTCCCAGCAGCCATTTTCAACAGTTTGTAAGGCACGGAAAGGTAACTTTTGTTATCGAACACTTAATATAATTATATATTATTTGACGGACTCATTAGGTCAGGATTCATTAGCTAGGTCATTAGGTCAAACCAATAGTTCCTGCTAATTATTTTGTGGCAATCAACGACTGCCAATTGAGTTATTGTTCAGTTATTCTCATAGTGCTCGTGATAGCACAACATAACGCAATTTTGAGTATTTCACTTGCTGAAAATTATTGTCTAACACAGGTAATTCGCTGGTCAGGGAAACAGGCGAGCCTGGTTAGTCGAATCCCTTACTCAACGTCTAATTCGATGGTTATATCATGCTTCATGCGCATCACTCGAAGGCACAGATAGGCCAAAAAATACACCCATGGTCACAAAATACATTTGAAGGAACAGCCGCTGGAAATTCTCAGTAGATATTAGGGGCTTCTCCGCGCAATCGTGTAAAATGAAAGGTATAGTTGCTAAGATAAGGTATGGAGAAGTGGCGAGAAATTGCCATATTTTGTGAAAGCTGACGAATGTGTCTTTCAGCTAATTCCACTACAGGCGACAACGTTCACACATTTTGATCTTGATTTTTTTACAAACTGACGAAGCCTAATTTTGAAAACAGCTCGCTTTATAGTTTCGCTGCACAGCTGGATGAATGCGGCTACATTCAGTAGGATTTTCTCTCGAATCGTGTAGGAACTGTTCGTCTTAACCTCATATTAACAAAGCAACGGTAGGCGGAAACATTCGAAATTTATAAATCGCAAGTTTCCAAAATTATCATTTAAAAACCTAATTACATAAAACGACCCTAGCAGTTGGCGAATTGGCTGCTTTGCACGTTAGTACAATTGCTCTCATCGTATGCAGCTATCCCCAAAATTTATGAATCCAATGTAGGCATCAAGATACAACTAATTGAAAAAATGTCAAAACTTCACAACTTTGTTACCGAGAATTTATAGTTCATACATCACCTCATGGGAGGTGCTGACCTACCTAGTGTACCTCTAAACCTATCAAATAAACGTGTTTAACCGGTTAAGTACCGGTTAAGTATGGCCATCGTTCACCCCGGTAAACAAGAGGCTCATTAATACTTCTTGTTATTTTACCTTAGACCAGGTTCCTGTTTCAGTTCTCATTTCGGCGAATTTAACCTCCTGTTACTGAAACCAAAAACACAACGGACATTGTCAAATCTAATTACTATGCCGTCTAATTCATCGCTTCGCTAGTTTCACTCACAATACTAAGAATCCAGTAGCAGGTAAACTCATTCCGTGAGCATGAATATACAAATTAGCAGTAAAAGACCAATTTATATGGCGTATTACCAATTTATATGGCGCACTACGTTATAAATTTTATTATAATTCCAGCAATACGTTGTGTTTCGTTTCGCACTCGACAACGAAAATTATAATAGTTATTGTAAATCCTATAAAATATAGTTTCAAATGGACATAAGATAATTCAATTCCAACTGCTATTTATGTTTTAGAGACCACATTTTGTCCGGTTTGGTAGCGCTGATGGCCTGCACTCCTGTTACGAATACAATGTACGATGAGCTGTCGTTTTTCCGCTCGCCACACTACCTCACGTTTCTTTCACAACTGCTGTTCTCAATCAACGATTTTACGTTTCAGCTGGAGCAATCGCTAACGTGGGGTGTTGATTTGTAACAGTGATCATTTTAATTAACGAATCATTTTTGTGAAGAAGCCATTTTGTCTGACAATCTAAATGACAGTTGGCTAATGAAACGGTGTAGTGTACGATTTTGTTACGAGGCGCAGTATTTGGTCAGGCATTCTCGTACTAAAGTGAGTAATTAGAGCCGTTGCATTGGTCGCGATAAATCGTTTTTAACAACACACTGTACATCAATAGCATATCAGAGATCATGGCGTAACACGACTGTGGTTACGGCGCTGTTTGCTACTCCAGAGGTTCTCTCGTCATTTTGGACAATAGAAATGCGTGCGTTGTCTTGACGATTTGAGCCGCTGCTATAGGTCGTAGTAGCTTATCGGCAATGATTATTGCTACATACAGACTAAATATATGTCTGTTTGAATTGCTATACACGCTGACTATCGGGTTTTGCTTCGCACGAGCATCTTCAGATGATTCAATTGTCTAAATTGCTTTGGTCGTTGTAGAAGAACCTGGACGAATTTAGCTGTAACGAATTGCTATTAATCATTATTAATACGTAATCGCAAAAAACTATTTAAAATAATTTAAAGACTTTTAATATTGTACGATGAAGCCTTCACAGAGGATACAATTTTGACATCATTCTGAAGCCAGATAATTGTGGTTCTATTTTGAAGACGTCAGTATTCGACGATTTACATGGTTACATTGCTATAGTTTTAACTCTGTACATTAATCAAGTTTGTTAAGTTCTCCTGCAGATAACAGGGGCCCGATTGTCGTTAGTGTTGGCATTTTTAACCGTTAGACATAAGGTACATACAGTTACGGACAGACATAAAAGCAAAACCTTTCATATACAGCTCATGTAAAATTCACCTCTCTGCGCGAATTTTCTCGTGAACAGTTTTCTTTTATATGCATCTGTTCGTAACTCTGTAAATAATATAACCAGTTATATTTTATGTTCTGATTTTTTTAAAATCCACGCTGCAGCGCGCCATCGTTCGGCAAGACTGTTCATAAAAACAGTAAGAAAAAATCTTATATTTCAAACCAAACGTTACAGTTAAAAAACAAGGGCACTTTAATATCGCTGTAATACATTGGCTGTAAAAATAAAATCGCGCACGAAACGGTTCGCAAATATGACGTGTTTTAGTTAGTGTAGAGCCAAGAGCGCTATAGAGGAATGATACACGCGCGACCAGGAATAGGTTCAATCCAAATCACAGAAATTTTGATTATTTGTAACAGATCGAGTTGAACAAATAATACCAATTTAAATAAGTTGAAATTTCATAAAGTTTCTTTCAGCGTTGTAAATAGAAGTCGTTCAAAAATTTCTTTTAATAAAAGAATCGACGGGAGTTGGGTCTTTCTAGGTCTATGCTACTTTCTATAGTATAGACTATAGAATGCAGACTTTCTATAGTATGCACTCAAGCAGTGGTATAATATAATGTGTTCGGTACAATGCAGCATAATCTTCGAGTCGATTCGAAGCCGAACCTTGCATATCGAAGTCCAGATGCATCAGATGCCATGTTTCGGTGCAGCGTATTGGTACGGAGAGCAATCATATTAGTAGTTTTTGAAACTAACATGTTATGGAGCATCGAAGTATAAGCTTTTGGACGATTTTTGGTTCTACATGGTAAACATGGTTGTATCTTTAGCGGAAACCGCAAAATTGTCCGTAGAGCTGCTCATAAACTTACTATTTTTGAACGGAAATCAGTACTTAAGTGATGTCTTCTAAAATCAACTATTGTGTTTGTGTTGCTTTGTGCGGTGTACAATTTTGGTTGTGTGATTCTGAATCTATTTATTGTGTTTTATAAGCAGTCATAATTGTATTTTGTGAAGCTGTTCGTACAAAATTTTTGCCATAATTATTGTCTCTCGTAGCATTAACAGTAAGTTAACAGTGTTCATATTTTATCGTTTCATTCAATTCTATTTTTTCAGTTCCTAATTTTGTTTTTAGTGCTCATTTGCTACAATTTTATTTTATATGTAATGCTTGACATATAATTCAGAGCGGAAACAGTGAGAAAGTGTTATGTGTTGGCTGAAATTTGAGCCGTCGTCGTAAAGAGACCCCACGCATTTAACTCTACATCCTGAATTTATTTTCATTTCTTCTACCGATTTAGAATTTTAGTACTAAGCCCATAGCTTTATATTGAAGACTGATTATTTTGTTTTTCCGCAAAGATATAACCGCTTAATCGTGCCTTCTACAAGTTTGGGATATGTCGAAGAATGAATGTTACAACGTCGATGTTTCAAAGTAACTTCTATTTTTTTCAGAATTATATCTTGGGGTGCTATGTGGATAATCTAATTACATTAAGTATTAAGACCTTTAATTATGGTTTTGCTTTTTGCTTATTTTTTCAGGTATCATTAAACGTTCAAATGTAACGGTAGTTGGGAATTCGAGAACCAAGGCGCTTAGTATAGTTAATAGATCGCGTTCAAATTATTATCCGTTGGAATGAAGAAGATGCTTGATGATATCTATGACACAAAACGTTTTTCGGAAGCCATAAAGATAACAATTGTTTAATACTATTAAAAGATTTTTCTGCAAGTGATCGGAATCACTTGTCTTGACGTTAAATTTATGGCAACAGCAATGTGGTGCATTACTTGAACCATTGTATGTTGTCTTTTAGCCTTAGGTGCATATAAAAATGCGTCGGCAGAATTTATAGGTAATACTATAAGTTAATGAAGAACCTTGAGTAGTAACACTCGATCATCTTAGCGCCTTAGACTTAATAAGACAAGGTTAGCTTTTTAGTCGTCACTTTTTTATTTTTTGAGGGCTGGGACAACACTGTTCCCATTTTGTCCCCAAGTAGGACAGCCTTTATTACATTTTACCGATGTTTACGCTGATCCTCGGTAATATTTGATTTATTTGCCCTAACCACCAATTTTGCTACAGCAAATAGCATCGTTGTGGAGTGGTACAAATTTGGGTGACAAAACGATAAGTAGATAGGACAAAACTGTTAGAAAAGCAGAAAAAAAGACGCGAACACTGAGAGCGTTGTACAACACTTATAATACAGTAATGTACGTAATCGTGACACTCTTCTTTGATATTTATGAGGAGATATTGGGCAGTAATATATAACCATTCGTATTTTGTTCGAGTTAAAACACGTTTTAGTGTTATTTCTAATTGTAATCACGTCTAAATGTTGCTATGGTATAAAAACTTTTTTTATATATATCGTTAATCTTGTTCTTTCGAACCTAGATCTTAACAAGACACCTAATACGCCATCCTGTAACTAATTAGAACTAATATCATTCTTAGAAACGATAAAATTTTAAAACTTCTTGATTATATTGCTTTCTTACGGCGGGTAGAGCAAAATTTCTATGTTTCATGAGAACATTAATATAATAGTTGTAACGAAAATTATCTGACCAGCCGTTCAATAGAGATGGGCATGAACCGATTAGAGCCCTGATTTCGTCTTTCAACTACAGTTATGATATATTCCAAACAATCTATTCAACTTCAGAATATAACAGAATTCAAAAATATGTTAACATTACGCAAAAAATTATTTTCTTGGTTTTCATAACACGGCGTTAGTTTACTGTTGCCAGTGGTCTCTTAATTTCTCCAGTTGATTGCACAAGAATATCAATCTCTAATGGGACCACAGTTTACGGCTTTGTCCGGTTTAAAGTTATGTTGTTACGTATTCGATGGTGTATATCTATATAGTGTTATATTTGTTCTTCAAGCTTTTATCACATCATGATTAAATCGAACGTTATGTGTTTGAATCACGTTGTAAACATAATATTGCTTGGTATACTGGATTGCTTGTTGTGGATAGTAGATTGAGGATCTTTATTTTATTTCGCTTAAAGCCGCGTCAAGTTCTAAGTTTATTATTCTTTTTGATATTCCGTAAATCAAGTAAAAATTATGTACCGAACGAGCGGAGTTTCCTGTAAAATAGCTTTTTCAGTGCGCAAATCTTTGCTTTCTTGTATCTATCACGCATAACTCATCATTTCGATTTCCGATTTTTTTATATTTGACTCGAAATTTAATTTGAAAGGTGCAAATAGGTTTTTGTTTGTGTTGCTGCCGTGATTTTTGTCTAAAATCTCGCAAAATGGAAACGACCTGGAAACTTAGTGACATTGGTGATATGTGGTCTTCTGGTAACTTTCTTAGAGTCGTCGGGTAAATCGTTGTAGTCAGCACCTGTTTATATGCTAATGACTGAAGTTTACATAAAACAAACGTTTGGTATGTCGTTAGCTCTCCGAAATGTTGAAACGGTTCAAATATCAAAAGTGATCAAATTTGCCATTTTGAGATTGCGGTTACAGGTTTAAAGGGCCTTTAATGGGTCTTTGAGTTATCAGGGTTGCTGAGCAATAAAACCATCATATTTGCGTCGCACATAAAAAATGGCGTTCATAGTTTTTCTCGAAACGTGTGCTTCATAAATTACTAAATTTTCCGACTTGTTTGACCACGGAGCAATAAATATTCTGGAAATTGCTCTCGCGTTGTTCTTTATGTATTGCTATTGTATTATTTTTTGTGATTTTTAAGTTCAGAATACGGCGAGTTCGGAAACGAAAAGTATTATTGAACGTAGGGTACCCATACTCGTCCTGCTTCCCATCGCCGCTTGAGTTACTCGTATATATAAACTATTCTTCCGTATATTGTGTGAAGTAACGTTGTTAGTGAAAGTCATTTCTACACATTGAACGTGCATATGGTGTATATAATACTTTAAAATCGTACTTTTAACCAATGGCGTTAGTAGAATTTATTTCATATCCCGTCAGCGGCGATGAAACTAATAAATTTACAATAGTGTGGCAAAGACTTTATGAAGTTTGTAACTTTATTACAGTTTTATCTCTGCTGACGAGATATAAAAGCATTCTTCCGTAAATTGTGTAAAAAGTAGTTATATATTGTGTGAAGTAACGTTGTTAGTGAAAGTCATTTCTACACGTTGAACGTGCATATGGTGTATATAATACTTTGTAATCTTACATTTCAACAATGGCGTTAGTAGAATTTATTTCATATCCCATCAGCAGAGATGAAACTGTAATAAAGTTACAAACTGCATAACGTCTTAGCCACGCTATTTTAATACTGTCTCAGTGCACCGGAATGAAAGCACATGCTGTGGCAAAAGACTGCTACGTTTTTATGCGCTGGTGAAAAATTCTGTTTGTGTTACTGGCTTCTCCACGGACCCTCGAGGACCTGGGGGCATTAAATGTGGTACAACTGTAATAATAAACCGTTTTTCGAGCATTTCTGGGGCTGAACATCGAAATCAATGGTGTAAAAGCTGTGAAAATTGTAAAAAATGAACCTTTTCGAGCATTTCTGGGGCTCAAAATGGAAAGGAAAGGTGTAAAAGTTGCAAGAACTCTAAAAAATAAATATTTCGTGCATTTTTGGGACTGAAATTCGAAACAAGCAGCAAAGACTAGAATTGAACGTTTTTTGGGGCTAAAAATTGAAGTCGAAACGCCATAATTTGTAAGTGGGGAGGGGGACGGGCCAGACCAGAAGGGGCGAGAAGCGGCATCCCCGCTTTGGAGAAGTCACGGGTGGCGTTGGTTATCTAATGACATAAGTCCTAATTTTTTTAAAGTTGTAAATGGTAAATTTTGAAACTTCGTGTACTTTGGTTTCGTTAGAGGAAAAGGAAAAGATGTGAAAATGTGCTGAAAATGGCGGTTACTGTGCCCTTACTGATATCATTTATGTCAGGTGTATTTATTGCAATCTAAGATTTTGACGGATAGACATTCCTAAAGGTTTGACGTTTTCCCTAATTTTCGATGAGCACAGCATTCGGTGGTGTTTTTATTTTGCACTGATGCTTTTAAAATGACTTCCTATATATTTATTCGTAAACTGTGGCACTGATTATAACAGCTGTGATTGAGCGCACACTAAAATTTTTTGCTACGTTTTCACTCGTTGCACACGTTATTGGTGATATTTAGTTTGCGAAAAATCAGCAGATCAACAACTGATAAAAATTCGATGAAATTTCTGTGACTGAGAATGGAACTGAATTCACTGTGAAAACATACATTCTGAAGCTCAGGTCTCATGGTAGGCTGGCCTTCGCAGGGGTCGTCTGAGGGGTTGAGGTGGTTTAATAAGACTTAACCGTTGAGTATGGTTATATAAATCAGAGATGTGCGCAAAAACGGTAATATTAAAGTAGTTTTTATCCTTTAAAGTAATTGAATTTACAAAATTTAATAAAATTCTGGTTTATTTTTGTGCGAAAATATAAAAAATAAATAGCGGTTCCTTATGGTGGTGAAATGGTTTGCAAAGACTATTATGAACATGATCAAAATGAAAATTTTCTACACCTTTTCACCAGCTCATTCGATCGGCACTCCAATAAAACCTCTGTTTTTGAAACTGGCTTTAAAGTGTAATCGAAAAGGCTTATATATATAATTAGCAAATTTGGGATCGAATGATAATTTGGAAATTAACATGTTGTAGTACTCGCCAGAAATGACTGTCGGTATTCGCGCGAATGGCCTGTTCATGAATTCAGAGTACCTATTAAAATTGTATTTTAGACCGTATAAACTTCGGGCGTGCTAAAATGGCAAGGATTGTAGTTTTGAAGCTTGGCTGTTAATCTAATCTTTTATGAGCTCTGTAAACCTTAGCTTATTGCATTTTATATTTATATATTGATTTTTTAATTGCTGACGTATATTGGGAATGTTCATTCAGGTAACGATAAAGTGCTTTACGGTCGAAGCGTTACTCGCTGTCGTTATTTTTGTTTAGCATTATGTTTTTGGCCCAATACAAGTCGTTTAATTTTCGCCGTGTACCACCTCAAAATACGTCCGCTAACTTGTTGGTGTAACCGAGCTCTATGCCTGCTTCAAAATTGTTTTTGTGTGTCTTGGATGTCGTATCGCCATGAGTAATTATCTAGTGCTGCTTGCTATTGCTGACATAAAGTTCAATGATGTTCCAATATATAGGGCTAATAGCTGTCAGACCAGAAAGCTTGGCATTACAATGGCTGTTTTTATCGGTTCAAATGCCCCGAATCGTGAAACGTATCTTTGAGGTAAATAATGTTGACGACGAGGTATGGACGAGCCAAAAGGTATTAATGTGGAACATGCCATAATGCGCTCGCTGACTAATCTATTAGTTTTCGGAGTCTTTTACTATTAACTTGTAATAGAAGAAATAAGTGGTCTCAGTCTTCTATCGTATAACTTAGCCTTCTACATCTTGTGACTTGTTCGTAAGAGACGTATGCTAATGTTCAAGTCCGCTTTTAGACCGAACACCGTGATTGATTTTTTATCATAATCTCGAACTAAATCTTGCAACAATCCATACTTGTCTAACATAACAGAACAGCTCGTTTTGCTTTGTTATTTATCTGTTCAGCTTTCTGTAGAAACAAATTGTCAATTCAAGTGCACGTAAACCTAGCTCTGCGACGACGACTGCGTTAAAAACTCAAAATAAGAATCTGTACAGAAGAGTGGAAGGTTGGTTGAAGAGTGTTGGGCTGCTTTAACCGGCACGATCGTGACATCCAGCCTGAAAACAAAATTTATAGCCCTAGAGAACAGTATACTTTTTTGCTAAAGGTGGGAATTTTGGCTATAGGATTGGCTCAGCTCTAGAGCCAACCTGAACCGACCGTGCCATGATTCCCGAAGAACCGTGTCCAGTCTGAGCCAAGAATATGTCGGCAAAAGCCTAGCTCTGGAACAGCAGCTGTGTCGGTTCTTAAAAGCTCTCAAAACAACTGTATGGTCCGTTTGTTGGTTTATGTATAAAATTTTTCTCTAATATATTGAGTCACAATCTTATTATTATGAGCCTAAGAGGCAAGTCTGACTTTTAACCAGGAAAGCCCAGTCGACCCTGACATGGTTATCTAGAGCCTAGCTGAGACACAACCTAAAATATGTTTGTGGGATCCGAGCCTAGTTGGACGTGGCTTAGGAAGAGTCATCTTGAAAGTCAGGCTGTTTCCCGCATCTACTTTTTACACCCGTTTCATATTGTAATACTTTCAAGCTGCTTGCAATTAGCATACTAAGCATTCTCTAAGTATTTTTGGACACAGCTGAACCGCTTTCTTAAGTTTAAGACGCAGGAGTTTAAAACCAAAAAAATCGAGGTTTGTGTAATGTGTAAAGAACATGCATTAGGAATTTAATAAGTGGAGGTGACATGGAGCTAAAATAGCATGTATGATCCCTTTTGATTGAAATCACGGCCTGCGGCATCAGCAAATTCGAATTATATTATTTGGAATATGGGTAATGCTTATTCGATTCAGTTTCCTAGATCATTGCCGGTTTTGAATATATAACCCGGATACGTAGTGATCAATCAATACTACGAACTTTACGTTAGGGTGCCAACAGATTAGTTACACCCATTTTGTTTTTTTATTTTGTTCACAGTTCCATATTTTTCAGCTGTCGGGATTGAACAGACATGTCGGAATGAGCGGGAGCTTCTCGGGATTTACCCAGTACTTTATATCCAGGATTTATCGTAATGATTGTGCGTGTTAGGATAACCCGAGCTTACTATAGATATCTATGTAGTCGTATTTTGTTTTACAAATTATATATAAACATTGTGGGTTTTGATTTTTGCTTTACTATTTATATGTGTAGATAATCAAGTTTTAGATTATCATAAAGTGTTTACAGTAACAAACTTAGCGTAAAGCTGTCGCGGTTTAATGTTATCATTTCTCGTTGGCTCTGGTCGTAAAGTTGTTGGATTTGTCTTTAATTTTTAATTGGTGTAAAAGATTTCATTGCCACCAACTCATGCTGCCCGTTGAAAATTCCAAGCTTGGCATGATTGATTACCTTTCCATTTTATATTGAGGTGTGTAGTAAATATTACGAAACGTTTATTCTGATCCGGTCAAGGTATCAGTGCTTTCCTGACGTTTCAGACATGAATCTTCGGACTGTATCTTTAATTTTAGGTCAAGGTGAAATCATATCACATGTTTAAATCGGAAATGGCCCTATGGATTTTTACATAGTGAATTTGCATTTATATACATTTTTAGCTGTAAAGTAGTCGTATGAATTTTTGTTCCAATGGACGTATAGAGGTAATATTTTACATTTCAATAATTTAATATGCTCAGTTTCTTTCAAGTCTACTTATGGCAACAAATACCTAGTTAGTAGAACATTAATTTTGTCGGATATATTTTTAAAGATGTCTGGTAAAATACATCTATTTTGCTTTAGTTTCTTCATTAAAAGAATGATTAATTGGCAGGTATGCTTTTGGTACACGTGAATACTGACGTCAAACACAGCTGTAAGTTGTGTCAAGGAAAATTTTTTATAATATAGCATTTGGCAACTCTATGCCTGTGAAATAGTTTATTACATATAATTTTGAATATGAGCCCTCGTGTCAATCGCGGAACAGGTACCCCACTCATTACCTACTTTTTTGATTTTCACGTAGTAGC
>JASANE010023187.1:0-41821 GCA_030248225.1 Trileptium ribeirensis
TAAAGCACTTGGACCAACAGATACGTGTGTTTAAAAAAGGATATTTAAAATTTTTGTTTCTGAACGCTAAAATGTTTTTGATTATAGAGGTGGACGTTCACAAACACCCTACACCGAATGGAGATTGCAAATGAGTAATAACAAAAGTACGGTAAAGGTCGCTCGCACCTTAAGTTTACTCTTGCATATGTTTTTAAAAATATGTTTTTCCTAAACATGTAATTATTTCGTGTTAATGTTAGACCACACACTGCTTACTGTCCTATTATTGAATTTCAGTTCCTCACCGTTCAGTGGTTTTTCGGAAAGAAGTGTTCGTCGACCTCAAGTTTTGGACAATAGTGATCTGTATGAACGGTTAGAAATTTGACTCATCATAAAAGTGTTCAGACAAATGTTATCATTCAGTTTGGAGTAGTCAAAAAATTACATGTTCCCAAGTTAAATTCGTTTAAGGTAATTCTACCTTAGCCAAAAATCTTCTAATCTGATTAACTTTATGTACAGTATTTTCGATTTCCTCAGTAACGGGAGATTGACAAAGGATTTGGAAAGTGTAAACAAAGACCTTTAGTTTCACTGTGCCCAACTTTTAACGACTGCTCTTAGGACGACAACGTCAGTGGATCCAAACACATCGAATTAGATTAACTATAGGTAAATATTTTAAGCTCAAAAAATTTGGACATCTCAGTGTTGGGAAATGATATGCAAAACCTAAAGTTGTAGTTACAATCAGTTTATCCCAGTCAAAAAATCAAGTTTTTAAATAAACTTCGCATGAAGAAAATTCCGGCGGATTCAAATTCATCTACTCCGATCTATAAGTCAGATAGAATTTTTCATTTTTGCTCAATATTGAAAGAGTTATGAACAAAAGTTTAAAATTTTTGAGGTCACAGGACGGGATATTTAAACCTATTGTAGATAAAATAGGTTAATTTCTTTCGAAAAAATTTTCACTTTCTGCAAAATCTCAAGTTTTGTAACTAAATTCCAGTAAAATGGATTCTTTTGTGAACTTAATAGTATTTTGCTCATTATTGAAATATTTCTTGTTAAAAATTTTAACTTAGAATTAGTGTGAAGTAATTGAACAGTCGGTTATGCTTATTAGATTTAGTTTTTGCTTTGCTGCTGTGAAGGGTAGTTTTTTCCTAGCACCTTATCCTATTTTACGTCCACTATTGAAGCTGTTGAATTTTAATGGTCATACAGTCCATTATGTTGTTATCCAGGTCAGAAACAAATACCTCGGCCCCCAGCGGATAGCGACATCTGTTCGCCCCGTTAACCTGGCTGTGGCGTCGGCAAATATTCATCACTGGGCAACATAGTTAACCTTATAATCATTAAACTTCAACATTCCAACAGAAGACGGGAGACATCTCAGCGCGGCGTGTCTCATATCCATAGCTTTGTTGACCACAGCAAATATTGGATAATTTAGGTAATAGTAAAAATCGAGATGGGAAGGTCAACAAAGCTATGAACGCAGTGAAGTTGACAAGTCTTCCACTGTCTGAGGTTGCCAGAAGCATCACAAGTTTGCCTCTTGTGATGTGTTCTTGTCGCGTTCTTAATATGCGGCTTCACAGTGGTCGACAAGTGCACATGGTGCAAAGAAACGACAACACTTTCGCCATGATCCACACAATGAGTTAGGTTCATGCGACCAACCTCTCTTCACTGCTTGATTATATTTTGTCCGTGATACTGTAAAGCCTATGTATCAATCAGACTGAAAGTGCACCTGGCTAGCATATGTGTTAATACTGAACTATTTACAGGACTCTTCCAAATAAGCTAACACTTTTCAGCACAGTTAGAAACCGATGGTATCTTGTAAAATCAAGAACATTTTAGGACTATTGTTGGTTGAAATATACCGAGATTACTGTTGACATAATAGTTAAACTATCGCTCGCTCGCTACAGATGTTCATCATCGGAAACTATGTGGTAACATTCAAGTGTCATCAACCTCTCGCAACGCCAGCAATACTATGGCTTTCAACATTCAAAAATGTGAGCTCGTGTCAATCCCACTTTTGAAATTAATTATCATGCTAGATATTGAACGTGAATTATTCTAGGACAACCGGGTACATTTGTATCTGTCTTTAGATTCTTGTACCCTAGCAACCAAAAATCACTTATATTTTTATAGGTCACATGCATTAGGATTTTTTATTTCAGCGATCCTAGTGTCACCGAATGGATGCAGAAGGCATGCTGTTTTTCTGGACGAAAAGCAAATGACAGCAGTGGTAATCGGAGCGGAATGTGTCAAGACACAGATTTTATGCGCAGCAATGTTTGTTACGGCGCTCGGGGAGAACAAGACATTGTTACTGAAGCAAGCAGAAAAGAGCGAAGCTGTAGTGATACCTCCGTGGAACCAGTGGTTAACAGTAATGTTAACAATACCCAAGGCAATGGTGAACACCGTGAGACTGTATACAAGACTGTAGTTACTTTACACCAATGTGATTTGACGGCCATAAATGATTCCGCGAACTCTGCGGCAAGCGCGGAATGTGATAATTTTGAGGACAGCATTCTATCCGTTGAGCTTGGTAATTGAGTTTTTCGCTACTTCACTGGTCTATTGGTGCCTTATTCATATTGTTTTTGGTTTTTGTGAAACAAAGGTTGTGCTAACTCGTTGTGCCTTTTTATGTTATTTGAATCATTTTAACTACCACAGGAGGCCTGAATGTACGGGATGTTACATCAAAAGTAAATACCTAGCGTTAGGTTATCTAAATGCAAAACTAATTTAATTTTAATTCACAAACCGATACGATTAATTTCACTTCGCGTAGATGAAATCAAAATGTGTGACATTAAATTCATTACAATGGATAAAGTTTATAATCACATTTTCTGCTTTAACGAGTTACAGTACTTGCCAGAAATGACCGCTGTTCGCTCAATGGTCGTTCGAAATTTTAATTGAAAGTTGTTCGAAAAGTGTTCGAGAATTTAACGAATCTTGTTCGAAAAATGTTCGAGTTTTGTTCGAGACTGTTCGAAATATGTTCGCAAAAAGTTATCGTTTTTGTTCGATTTCTGATCGAGAAATTTCAAGTATTGATCGATGTTCGTTAGCTCGAGATTATACGGTCATTTCTGGCGAGTACTGTATATGCAAAATCAGATCAAAATTTTGCCCCTTCTCTCTATCAATACTGACTCGGTGGTGACTATTTATTTTATGTTAATAGAACTGATTTTGATTTCAGTTAAGAAGTGAAATCGAAATCAGTTTTATGAATTTAAATTCAGTAGTTTACCTTTTCGCAACTTCTTTCGGTATCGAGTGTTTGTTACTTCTTGCTCCAACTTCAACTGCAGTAACGGCAGATTCGAAGCAGCTTTTATAGTATAGATTTATTTACCAAGTTTTGAAATAGATTATGATGTTTGTTTTCGATACAATAACAGCTCGTGACAATTTTTTAAAAGCAAAGGGGTTATGATGTATGTTTTCGCATATATTGACGTTTTCGAAGACAATGATATTAGTCCAACTTATTATCAGGGAGTAACCGGAATTCCGGTTCCGGTTCCGGCGAAAATCGTGTTCCGGTTGCGGTTCCGGCAAAGGGCAAAAACCATACCGGAACCGGAATTCCGGTTTAAAAATTTTGTTTGAAATTTTCCACGTTTTTTGCATCATCTTTGATCCAAACATATGTAATATATATTGTACAATGATCAAGCTCCAATACAACCAAGCAAAAGCAAAAATTAACCAAGCAATTTGACGTTTGAAACGTAAGTAGTGCACATAATTTCAGTTGTAATTTTTTATAATAACCTGCAAGAGTTTGTTAGCAAATAAAAGCCACGTCGATGCTTGTAGCAGCTATTTTACACATCCAGAAGTGTGTGGGTACGTTTCAATTAAACCGGTCCAACTCGGTAACAGAGTATGGCTTACGCAGAAGTACTTAGGGTATGCTTGGCTAACATAAATTGCTTCAAGAACCAGCCAATGCGCTTGTAAACTTGGTAAATCAGTCTAAATTGAATTAAACTAACGTTATCTCCAACGCAGCTAGAAACTGCTTTCTTGGCAAAGAACTGTATTTATTGAAACTGTGCGAGCAGCAACACAATGTGTCTCATTTATAGCATTCTGATTAGAAAGTTATCATCATTATCATGTAACTTACGGGCACTGTTTGTCCAAAACTTAACGGCACTAGCCTAAACAGTGTCCCTCGCCACTGATCAGAAAATTACCTTCTATCTACTATTTTCTCTTAGAATCATATAAACCAATAATTTCAAGTTTCTTACAGATGAACATGTAACAAACGTATGTGTAGTAAAGGAAGGCGACTGGAGACAGAGCGAAAGTGTGTATTCTACGCTCCAAGCTTTGTAAGCATATTCGATTTTACACAGTATACGCAATGGTGTATAGTGGAAGGCATTTTTTGCTCTGGGTGTCCAAAAATCGACATATTTGATCGATAAATAAATATTATTAGCTTCCTCAGTCTCTTTAAAGTTTCAGAAAGGCAATAATACCACCGTAATACATTAAGTTTAATGTAAAAGTTATTTTTAATGTATTTTAAATTCACTATACCTTGATTTTTTCCTTCATCTGTTTTACTATATATAAATTTGGAAGACCAGGTTCCGGTTCCGGTTCCGGATCCGGTTTAAATGGACGGTTCCGGTTGCTGGTTCCGGTTCCGGTAAATTTCGGTTCCGGTTATTCCCTGCTTATTATATATTGGGAAGTTTCGTAATGTTTGAAAACTATTCTGAAACAATGCTTATTGACACGCTGCATTTAGTGGTATAAATATAGATAAAAGCTACAGTGTTTGTGGTTCGTATTAAATTGCTGGGATTAGCTTATGAAACTATTTTATTACAACAAAGTCAATTTGTAAACTTGGTAATGTTTGATCAGAAAAACGTCTTTGTACTTTGTTATTGTTGCTAAAGATAGCAATACGTACTGGTACAAAAGTCTTATGATCATGTTTTGGGAATTATTCTTTTGAAATAATAATTCAGTTGTTGCGGTAATATCTTCTGGCAGTTATCGGTTCAAATTTACTTTTAAAACTTAATGCCCGCTGCTAGGCACATATTTTTACGTCCTGGTACAAATTTTGTTTTTGAAATTACTCAGAAATATATAAATGCAGATTCGTTCGCCCTTTTTAAATGGCAGTTTGTGTGTTTTGTCAAAGGGAAATACGTCACCGTGTCCTTCATAACTTTTACTGCTTTCGTCGTCGTTTCAAAAAGTTACGCAACGAAAAACTCTATCTGGCTTTTAACTACCTGCTTTAATGGCGTTCATTACGACGAATTCGACCAACATTGGTGAGGGCCTCGTTGTTACAACTGAGGTCTCAATTTATTATGTGGATCAAAATAAAATTGAGCATTTTACTTTTCCTTGCCTAGTGGATGAAGAACAGCTATCGGTTAAACAGCAGAAAAACCTCAAGTAAGATCAAATACATTTTCTGTTACAGATTTAATTATGTGTGAGTAAACTTAGGGTACCTCCCTGCTATATTATTTTGATCTCCCTAATTGTCAAAATGGTGCTTTGTGTTGAACATAATTTTTCCACAGTCTAACAATTAACTTCACTGAACCAAAAGCTTCAAATATAAGTTTTAGAGGGAGTCCGAGTTTTATTGTCCGCCAAAATTTTTATATATTGTCAAAAACAGAGTATGTATGATGCAAGGTACGAAACCTTAAGTTTACTCATACATAACAACCTGATTTGTCCTTATGCGTTCCAAGGCTATACTAGAGCAACCACCATTAAAATCTTACTATTGTCTAAATGTCCACCTACAGCTTGGTGTTGATCTTTAACAAAAAGGAGATTTATCGTTTATTTCTGTGAAAGTCTTATTGATGTGAGGGAACTTTTTATTAGCTATGCAGAAAAAATACTGCAAGTAGTTTGTGCAAGTTTCAGTTACTAGATGCTCCGCGGAAACCGTTGCGTTAGCGGTCAATCTTCTGTCAGACCACTGTGAATAACTCGTACGTTACGTGTCATGACTCAAGGGGGCAGGGCTGATGGAGGGGATCCAACTATTATTAGTCTTTGATATAATTGTTCCAACATTGGTTGACAAGTTATTTGCTAGCAAACCGGTTAATTGCAGTTGGGTTCATCTATCGGATGTGATCACTCCCTTGCTTTGCAGGTCGCGGAGAGGAGGCTTCGGACCTAACCTAGAGTAACCATCTTTTCCAGCGCAGGAACATGCAGATTCATAAATATATTCGTAATATGGACTGAGTCGATTTTTGGACCTTTGCGTATGATTCATTTAATAATTATGACAGTGTGTAAAGATATATGTATAAAGTTTTACCTTTATATCATGGAATAACATATAGCGAGTCGGAATTCGTTAACGTCCTCATGCTCAGCATCGTATGGCTGATTAAATTACTACTGAGCCTCTGCCACTTGCTTTCTTCTTATATTAGGCAGACCAAATAAAACACAATAAAATTCAGAAGACAGTATGGATAGAGTCGATTTTTCCTTTTGCTCGCAACATGGAACATTCTTACACTCTATTTTTAGGCAATGCATTTCATCTGCTAGGACAAACAGTTCTAAATTCTGTGCGAATACTGAATATTGCTGATCGATATATTATTTATACACTTGAAACAGTGAATAGTTTGTAGGTAATATGCGGTAAAATTTAAAATCAGTATGTATGGAAGCGTACTCTAACTTGTTGGCTAAAATATTAGAGTTGCAGTTTTATCTTTTAAGTGAAATAAACGTGTTAGCGAAAAGCTTTATATGAGCTACTGGATTTGTGTAAATTTATATATGTAGATGTTCGTAAACCCAACAAAACTAAAACAATCGAAGCAAAAATTATATTCATTCACCAACTCGCACAATTACACTTCAAGAAACTTAGGTTAATTTCAAAGTTCCGTTGTGTCTTAGTGTTCTAAAAATTCTTTGGACTAAAAAATAGTTCAATTTTTGTGACAGATATAACTCGTTAACGGAATTTTTATGCATCTTAGCCTGTCAGTTGAAATCAATGTTCTATCTCCACGTCTTTACCATTTTAGAGCTAAAAAGCAATTTTTACGACATTTTGTATTGAATTATAAAAGGAAAAATTACATAGCTACTGACAACATTATATCCAAGCAGTTTAGTGTTTTGCTATTTTCATTGCTTTCCAACACAATGTTCAAGGAGGTAGTTGGGATTTCGAAGATCGTGGTTGGGTCTATTAGAAAGTGTGTTATTTTCAAAAAGTATCTTCTGCATTCTAAAGATTTCAAAAATTAAGTCACATTTGTTAAAACTTTTAGTTCATCAAAACAAATGAACGGAACGCATGATATTTTTGTAAACGAATTTGTACGTCCTGTTGATGCAATGGTTCACGTATTCGCACAACTGGATCCTAATTCACAAATTTTCACCAAAGGATTCGAGGAAAAATTATTTTTGGAGCACTTCAGCGGAGATAAAGCGTACAAAGTGGTTGATGTAACAGAAAACAACGTTCCCAGCTACCGCAAACTTGAAAAATATATGTGGTCCAAATGTTGCTCCTATCATTTCAACAAACCGGAAACACAACAGAGATTCTGTTCGTTATTTCGGTTGAAACTGCTCCTAAACTTTTGTGCAATGGCGCATCATTTTTAGATGTCTGATACCTTTCTTTATGACTAATTAAACTACTATATCATATTACATGCCCGAATATTTTACTGAAATTTCTATATTCAAAAGTTAAAAATCTGTTACTGCTGGAACTTATAATTTTAGCTGAAAAATCAAACATAGGTATTCTGTATTAGCTATTTCCAGCAAGGTTGGACCATAGTGTTTGAAAATTAAGCAATTTTTGTAAATTGCATATCTCATTATAGGATAGATAGATTCTGATAAGGTTTTTTTCATTCGATGTGTCTCGAAAAATTATATAAAGTTCTTTTAAATCTCATGGCTAGTGGCAACATTACATAAGCAGTTTGAAGTTAAATTCTGTAGCTTGTTTCTATCTTTTCGTTTTCAGCCATAATGTCTAACGGTAGTGCACGAGTAAACTTAAGCTGTGTGGCATCCTCTTTTGTCAAAAGCAAAATCGATTCCGTTGTTCGGTGAACACAAATTCCATTTTTGTGTAAAAGAACAGAAATTGGTCCGTTTCATATTTCGCACATTATAATTTGGAAATATTCGCGAACAGCTAGGCGTTAAACTACAGCAACCAAATGGCATTTGGTAACCGCATTATCGAACAGAAAAATGTGGAAATTGGATGCATTAAAATCCGAGTTTTGTTCTCTAACAAAGTTTTGTACATAGTGTCAAAAGAGGATGGTTCGCCTCACACCTTAAGTTTACTCATGCATAATGGGATCTCGCCGATCACGGCGCTTCTGTATTTAAACATGTGTCTAACTGGCATAAGAGCTAATACAAACGGTTAACAACTATCACGACAGTTTTTAGTAAGTGTTACTTTTTCTATGTCACAAATGAGTTTTTCGACTGAACTAAAATATCTTTTTCGTGTGCTTATTATTTTTATTTTACGTAACCTTGAAAAGTACATATTCATGTTTGATTCGAATATCATACGTTTTCTTGCTTGATTTGAATATCATTACTCAAAAATAAAGTAATTATCGTCGCACGGACTTTTAAGACTTAAGAGCGAATATTTGTGTTAAAAGAGTTAATTTTGCAGTAGTACCATGCTCGGCTATGTTATAACTGTAAGAAGTGCTTCGAAATACCCTAGCTATCGATACAATTAGCTTGTTTTTTACTATTAATCAACTGATCATTAGCGTGATTGACGAGTAATAAAGACCTCGTCATGAATAACGGAGCAAATATCAAATGCAATACAGGAGCTGTACCGAAGACCTTTGTCGATATTACATCATACTCGTTTCTAAAGCAGTAAAATGCAGTACTTTTCAAAAAGTAAGTATGTGCAAGCTATTTATGCAATTGCTTATTAAGGTAGATTTAGCTACATCTGTTTAATAAATTAATCTGTTTGATAAAACACAACGTTTTTGATATTTCTGAAAAGGTTCCCAATGGGACCACAAAAACGACTGTCCCCAAAAGGGGTCTTATACTACTGACAAGTCTACAGCGAGCGCAATAACATGCAGAAACATGAAACTTCGATATTTCTGGCAAGGGGTCGACGAACCATAGTTGAGCCCACAGCGCCGCATGGAGTGGTCCCACAAAAAGTGATGTTCAGCAAAGTTGAAAATCTCGCTGAGCTCATTCCTGATAGTGGTCCGTCGATATGGAATGTTTCGCGAGATATGTTACACAACAGTTGCACCTGTGTGCTCAGGTTTGGTTAAGGACTATTAAAACCGGTTTTTTGACATTTAGACCCGGAAGTAGGGTAGGGTAGGGCCGGAGCTCTCAGCGGTGATCATGAGCTATGATTTAGACCGACAGTCAAAAAGGAATTTTTCACGATTTTCCTCTGTGGAAACTCCGCTGACCAAGTTCCCATCATTTCAAATATAAAGCGGCAGTAATCAAACGACGGTGTCGCCTGCCCCAACCTCCTGTAGCGCCTGTTTCGGCCTCCGGATTGCCTCATCGGCGCACTGCTGCAACAAATGTCGAATGCGTCCAAGTTTCCGTTCATGGTTTTGAAACAGACACCCATCCGATGGGCTTTTCCAAAGCTCGGACCGTTTGTCGTCGCACGTGAACAATGCAAATCGGGCGCGCATGTATTCGTTTGATGTACCGCGCCGAACATCATGACACTTTCGCTGAATTATTTCTGCTGCTTTGATACAAGCCTACAAATAAAATAACAATATAATTTTTACTGTTATAATAGAATAATGATCTACTAAGACAGAATTTTTTGAATCGACCTATTGAAAACGTTCCAGCAATCAGTTTTATAGACTATTCCATTCAAAGCATGTCTTTTCAGGACCTATGAATAAAATGAATGAAATTTCCGCATTAGCTGACCAGTAACTTCGCTGGAACTATCAAAAACTGAATATTGCCATGCCCCTGCCGAAGGTGATATTTGCGAGAGGAACATGTAGCAATAAAATTTTGAACTTACTGTAGTTTTAGCAGAATCTCGGTCACCAAGATAGTACATTCGACAAATTAAAATTTCATCGAAAACAACCCAGCATTCACTACGATTGTCGCCAGCGATTCGATCTAAAAAGATCAAAGATAATTCTATTTCTAACAAAGAAACAATTTCCCGATTCAAAATGTGAACTATAACCCGCTATGGAACAGTAGGAAAGTTTTTTTAACATTATACTGTTGCGCGAAACTTAAAGCACTATGTATCGTGAACTCCCCTTAAGACAGCCTGAAACAATAATATTCTAATCGCATTGCTTTGCCTACCCAGCATAACTCAAGTGCGCGCAATTCCTGACTTCTACAGATAGGAGGAGGAAGCCCCAAGTATAACTTTGCTAGGTTGCAGTAGCCAGCAACACGCTACAGTACATTCGCAATGTCACTGATGCTAGTGGTAGGAATCATGCAAATTGAGGGAAACTCATGTTACTTATAAAAATGCAGCGTAGTGTGAGCACATGGTCATAAACGTTCTTCCGACCATTATGCGGTATTTTCTCTAAGACTATAGCCTTTCGGCTGACAACATTCGACAATCTTTCTTTGACTAAACACTTTAAAATAAATCCAACAGCACTAAATACTAATCATACTTGTGCGACAGTTTACAATATCTGTTCGAAAGTTGTTCGAATGAACAGTTATCTGGCTTCTACAGTTGCTGGAATATTAGCACAAAGTTAATTTTGTCAATTTATTAAAACATCATTACTATTGCATTTTACTCGAACAACTATAGTTCAATAAGTTGCGGAAATTTTTTTTGTGCTTGCCATGTTCAATAATCGTTCTAGCGCTGGCCTGGCGACAATTTATGGCAACAACCGTAATTCTGGGAAATATATCAATCCTACCAGCTCAATGGCTTCGTCGTGCGCTTCACCTGGGATGTTCATTGGCTGAAAATCTTGCCAGGTGGCACGAACCGGAAGCCATCCTGGTTCCGAAATGGGAGAGCCCGATTTTGCCAAGAGTAGCCAAAAGCGTATGAAATCATGCCCGAACCGATGCCAAAACGCTTTTGATGGAGAGAAAAAGTGATTTTGAAACATATTTTGACCAAATTTGCGAAATTTTCTGGCTTCAGGACGGCATTTTAGCACAAATTTTTATCAAATTATATTTACGTTTGTGGTGTTTTTACCGAGTGGAAACAAAAAATTTCCAAGAGGCGATAATCATGGGAGGCCATAATTTTGCCACGGGACACGAACCGGGGGCACTCGAATATGTCAGAGCCCCACGCGCCCGCTCAATTTGGTGAGCCCAATACACTCACCTTCAAAATCCACCTGCCACGAGCACCGGGCTCGATTCGCGATCCAGTTGATTCGTTGAACAGGATTATGCCGTCGTGGTGCAATGTGAAGCTCCGCACGACTCTTTACCAAGGACTCCACTTTCCTTATCAGCTCCTTATCCGGAGTAGTTGCCGCAACAGATCCTTGTTGATGAAGCGCATCGTGATTCGTACTGGTACCCGGATGCTGATTATAATCAGTCCAATCACAATAATGTCCCGGTTGTTGCCAATCGTCCATTTCAATCTTTGCTTCAACTTCATTCATTGTGTGGTCAACAATTTCCACTTTTACTTCGTCGTTGTTCGAACTCGTGAGATCCACGATTTCAGCCTGTAATACGAAATTCATATAAATTGATATAGCATATTTAGATAGTAGCAAGCGTCGATTAGGCGAAAACCAGATGCAATCCCTGTACATAGTCCGCAACTGAAATTCGGACGCGTCCACATAATACTCTACGTTGAGGACAAGAATACAAATCAACCGATATCCTAAAATAACAATTTAACACGTTATGACAAACTATGTACTCCAAAACGTTCAAATAAAAATCAAGATTATTTTCTAGTGTTTCAGAGATTCACATTAACGTAAAACGTTATTACCCATAATGGCAATGATATTGGTAGATATGACCAATTCATTTCTTTAGTAACTCTAAGATTTATTAAAGTACATCTATAGATAAACAATTTGGATGCATCTAAGTTCGTTGACAAGCAGGAGTTACCAAATATATACTGTCTATTTTAAAGCAAAATCAACCGGAACCTATGGTGATTTAAGAGTGATAAAAGTTATCACATACAATTATGATTTAAAACATGTTAAAAGTGTGATCACATACATTATAATGCTTTAAAATAGCTATAAGCACAGGAAATAACCGGAACCTGAGCCAGCAACCGAAAGTGTAAGTTTAAAACGAAATAGGAATCTCATCTATACTAAAACATAGGAAGAAATAAAGAAACATCGGATCTGAAATGTCTTTAAAAACTGTTAAGTTGGTGTCAGTGTACTGCTTTAAAAGCTCCGTCAAAGTGGTCATAAAAGGACTTTTTAAGGATTCTTGCCAAATCTGGCCATACGGATAACAGCATTTCAGCAACACATAATATATCAGGATACACGCATCTCATCGAAAATGAATACCGCAATTATTACCTTATCGAGATTTACAATTTTGCTGACTCACACTTTTATGGAACCACTCCTTGGACCTCTGGGGCAGGAATATGGGTCGTCGACCCTTTGGCGGAAATATCGATTTTAATTTCAACGTTGTTCCACGAGTGTTACTTGAGATAATCTTGTACGATGAATACGATGGTTTCGTTATTCAGCAATTAACTATATTAACAGTTTATCAGGAGTTTACGGTTGACGAATTCGATTTCGATTATGTAGTTTGCCTTCATTTATTTGGTTATATTGCGTGCAAAGCTTCAAGAATGGCCTATACATAAGCTTTTTTCGAAAAACCTATTATATATAGGTTTTTATACGATGAATACGAAGATTTGGTTGTACCGAGCCCGACGCCGATATTTCAAGCCTTTTCTAATGCTTTCAATGGGTTTAGGGCTGGGGAAGTCGATTTTTCCAGCACGTAATTTGTTTTTTTTGATTTAGTTACGCAACGGGTGTAGGGCGTCAAGAATAATCTATATATAATTTTCAATTCGCTGAATACAATGGTTTCATAATCCGGAGTATTTCTAGCTTTAATATTCATGAGTTTCCAGTGGTTGTTAATGGATTTGTGGTCGACAGTATCTTCAGTTGTTTGGATATGCTTTCAGAGCATTTAGAATCATGTTTATAGGTGTTTTGATAAGCTGAATAATGTGCTTGGTTATCTAGAATCAAATATGCTGTACCACGTGGCTTAACGGGATTTTAAGGTGTTAATGTAGACCATCAGGGAACCCGATTTAACGAAACAGAACAGTACTTGCTGTTGCTTCGTTATACGTTGATTTCTGCGCTTTTATATTATCTATTACAGGTATTGCGGCAAGCAGAATATGTGGTGTTCCATAACTCCTGTCTGACCAGCATTATAAGACTTTAATGGTTTCAGAGGTTTTACGATAATATATCCACCAAAGAGATTGCCAGTTGCAAGTGATCACAAATAATGACAATATAGATGAAATCACGCTGGCTTGGTTCGCCCTCGCTTACGAGATAATAATATATTTTTTCCAGGGCATTTAGAACCAGAGCTGGAACCGGGTCATATGGGTCACCACTTTCAACCAGATCACCGGCTCACACGCCCAGACCCTTCTTAGTTTCAACCTCAAAATACAGTCAGAAGCCGGTAACCCGAGCCGGCGCATTACTACCGCTGTAAATCCATAGCTAACACAGTCAGTCTTTCGATTGTTGCTAACGTGCTCGTAGCTTCAATGTGCTGGGAAAATGTGTGTTGAATGTATGCATCCCAGAAGAGCCTAGCTAAGGCAGAGTCCAATATCCGTCTGTGACATCCGAGTCGAACCCGACATAGTTCAGGCATAACAGAGCTTCAAAACCTGACCCTTTCTCACTTCTACTGTTTTCCATCCGTTTCATAAGCTAATACTTCCAAAGTGCTTACAATCGACTACGCAACGACTTTCAAAACATAGAAAATGGCTGACATTTCATTTGAAAATTTCTTTTCTTCATGACTGGCTAAAGCGCTAACTAAAACGAAATTGTAATTGCTTGTCTGCATTTGCGGTATGCAAAGCAGATAATATCTTAGACCATGTCTTCTACGAATTTGCAGATTATGCATCTGATGCTTTGGAAAATAGCCTTGTCATTTGATTACTACCGTAACCGGATCATCGGGTCAATATCATGCCTGGGTCAGTGTGTGGCCGGGTCACAAAATGGTGTCCCGGTTCAGTCGCTGTTTAGAACGGTCTGTACAAGTTTTTCGGTAAGCTGAATAAGATGATGTAGCCATCCAGGATCCAACATGACTTGTATCATGCCATTTCAAGGCTTTAAGAAGGACAATCTGGGAACCCGATTTACTTGTTTGTGCGCTGTTTTTGCCTCTTTCAGACAAACTACTATAGGTTTTGAGGCACGCGTAATATAGTTACGAACAAAAATAACTGCTGACGCAGACGAACGCAATTTTGTCTTCTCGAGTGAACGTGACCAGACGCAATTCCATCCATATGTGTCGTTTCGTCTACGTTGCAGAATGTTTCCCTTAACTTAATGTTATCAGACCATCATTATCAACCAAACGTTCCAGAAATTTTAGAGTGGTATAATATCAAAAAAACAAAGAATATTACATGTGACTAATAGAAAATGCTTATTGATAAAACCACGCTTGTTCCATTTCATCATCGCTTCCGAGATGCTAGTAATTGTTTTATCATTTGTGAGGTGAGATAGAAGTGAAAGTCATGAAAAGCTCAACGAAAGTTAAACAAAATTGGATCCATAATGTTAGAGCGCCAACACAGTGCTCGTATGAAAACAAATAGTAACCAAACAAAATAACAACTGAGCAGTATTTTTAAGGATAACTGCTGACGGTGTCCACCGGCTTCGTACCAAAAATACTTGATCCAAGCGAATAACTACATGAATCTATTACCAAGCCACTTACATTAACACAAGCGTTATTCGCCGAAGCTTCATCATGCCGCATTTTCTTGCTCGGACCACAATCCTCTTCTCTTACTACATCGTCGTCTACAAAAAACATTTATAAACTATTAAAAACAGTTCTAATGATATTTTCTTGGAGCCTTGAACTCGTTTGAGACAAATAGAGGCAAAGGTACAAGGGGAAACGTGTGATTAAAATAAAGACATCATCCAAAGGTGTGCAAATTAAGTGGCGAATTTATCATCCAATGCACCTACGCTGAATGGTCACTCCTATGAAAGTTAAAAGAAGTTTCTTTGATTTTTGCACAACCAGATATTCTTTTAACATTTAAAGAACATTCCTTGAAATTTCCACAATTGTTTAAAAAAACACCTTATTAATAGTTATCTTTGAATTTTCAAAGAACATTCAGAAGGTGAAAAAATCAGAGAACCTTCTTTTAAATCTAAAGAAACGCTTCATTTTCAGTTTGCGCTCTACAAACGTGTTCGCCGTTTCATTTATACACAGCGACAAAATGACTTCCGAGGTTCAGAAACACGAAAAACTGAAAGATATATGAAAGCTGTACATACCGACCATAATGTATCCTATCCACAAAAATCGTTAGGAACGATTTCTCGTCGTATTTTGCTGTATGGCACCAAACAAGCCATTTTGCGACGACAAAGCTCTAGAAATATTCCCAGTGTTTGGTAACACAAATTGTCCAAGATTTATTGAATTCTGAACGTAGTTAGTGAAACAAATAGATCGACGATTAAATTCTTACGATTCGTCACTCGAATTGTAATAATTGAATTCAGTGCGTAGTTACTAAAGCAAGCGAATCGGCGAATAATTTCTTACAAGCCGGAATAGTGGTAAAATTTGGTAATGTCCGTTATTGGGTTTTTATGGTTACGCACATAATTCAACTTTGGTTTTGACGACTGATTCTCATTATTGGAAAGCTCTATATATCTAGTTGTGCTAGTTACTTAAGGGGGCGCCCGATACCAACATCTTTCCCTCGAAAGAGCGGGCCAAAGGTGCCCGAAAAATCACGTTATTTATTGTATCTCAACAATCGGTGCAGATTATCTTATTCAAATTGAGCTCATTTTGTACAGCAAATAAGCCTCCACACGACTATATTAAATAAAAATTTCTTTGCTACGTTGTAAATTTAGGTTACGGGATTTCGGTTAAAAGTGTTTTAGTGGGCCCGCGATACCCAAAATGCGCAAACACAACTATATCCTCGCAACCCCTCAAACTATTCGGGTGTTACTGGTCTCATTTCATAGAGCTTCATGCTCTATATTACTGCAAGTGCATTGCGGGTACTTACGTGGCAGAATAGCGTCAAAACTGCCTTTTGAGTAGGCAATGGGACCCAAAATCCAAAATACACGACAAAGATAAAAATCTTCGCAATCGCAACCTTAAATCTTAGTCAAATTGAAGTATATGGGTGTTACTATTCGTATTCTGAAAAGCAAGTTATGACTAAATTTATTGTGAGCCCCTATGTACGCAATACACGTGTGCATACACTATGATATTCAGTTCAGCTTGCAAGTTGATGCTCATTATATCGTGCTTTGCTACACGACTATTTTAAGGTACAATGTCTGGGTCAAAAGAATTTGAAATAACCCTTTGAGATCTTAAATACACGAAAAAGACTATATCTCCGCAACCGCTAGAGCTAAATTGACATTAAATAAATACACAATAGATCAACTCTCCTACGATTAAAGCAGCATGGCTGATATTCGGCTCATTTTGTAAGTTGATGCTCAATGTAGGTCGCACGTCTCTCTAAATACATATTCAACAATCAGAATTCACCACTTTGGTGATGAGACAAGTGACCAGCATATCAGACTCGCCCCCATTGCCGTATTCCCAACGCGCACCCACGCATAAGCATGCGTTTTTGCGGAGTTAATTATTTTGTCTGCAGATGTAGCGCCGACATAGTTGGAAGCGGGGCAGGAAATTTAGATCCGTCTCACCCTTACTAATCTGTCAATAAACGTTGGTTGTCAGATATAATAAGCATCTACATATCAGTGTAACGTGTTATACAAATTAATAGTTGACTTCCCCACTAAACATGATTCCAAACAAATTTTAACTGGGGTAAGCAAGCAACACGAAAGTGATAAAACAATATTCTGAATACAAGTCTTTGCAGTTTCCCATACTTTGAGGCGTTTTCAGATTAATCACAGTAGTAAGATATTGCAATTTTGTGTGTGATTTTCGCATAATTGCTTATCCATCAATAGCATGTTTCACTCAGGGTAATAGCGTGAGACTCGGATATCAATGGATTTGATAAATTACGACCCAAAATTTCAGTGACCGTAATATTAAATTTACCTCGTTTATGGAAGACTGTTATTTATATTTTAGGTCATTTTTACGATCATTGTATAGATAAAATGGTACTATTATGCCTAAGTACTAACGCTAGTACAATAAATGTATCTAGACTAATGCGCAATTAAACTTAAAATGGCCCTGCTGACCATCCTATTTTGGTTTTGTAAAAATTTTCATCACCGAACATTTATTGTCGGTCCGAAAATGCTACTTTTTGTTGACGAATATCAAATATGTTCGCGAACAGAATTTTGTCAGATTTGTATCAACAGGAGGCTTGTTTGATGAACAGTAATTGATAAATAATATGACCGTCCCGTTTATGACGTCACGGTTACATTACATTTGTTCGCGAACAGAAGCAAATCCTGTTTCAATGATATGAAATATTACGGAATTGTTATAACCCGAATGAAAACCTTTAAGTCTGCGCTAGCAGTGAATTGAATCGTATACTCTATATGTTTCGTAACAATGGATGTGGATTCGACATCGGGAATTGCAGAATAAGATGGTTAGCGGAGTCACTTTTAGTTTGTTGGCTCATAAGTCGGCACACACTAAAACGTGATTCCAGCTATTACTGTATCCACCCCTCAACTATACACTGCCTATTTCATAGTATCATTTTACAGAGATCTTATTGGTTATTTCCAATGTCATACTAAGTTAATATCGCAGGTTAAAAACTGAAATGCCCGAGCACCATTTGAGCATACTAAGCTGATTATTAATTTCTGTTCTCTGATATTGAAAGTGTCCATCGCATTACCATTGTAAAGCCTTAAAAATACAATAAATCATGGTATGCAAACGTCTAGCCAATTAAAAATGTTTGCGTCTTAATGTCGATATGAATGACATTCACCGCTTCAATGTTTTTGGCCATAGTCTAGTTGCTCCTTACGTTAGTGTAGCTGTGGACGAATTCCATCTTTCACAAGCCGTTATCCGCACGGCAATCGAAACCTCCGCGCCATGCCACACACTACACACTCTTAATGAAGCAGTTAAAGTGTCTCCCACTCCCCCCAAAAGATGGGAACTAGGTCACGGAGTTATTTCCAATAACATCTGAGGTCGGGTCACCGGGCTACGGTATATATGTGACGCGGTCTCATTCAAAAACCAAAAAGCTGTCCTCCCTTCTCTGTACTCAACATAAGAGAACTTTTTTAACGCTTTTTGACTTGTTCTTTATCCGCAGCAACATATTGTGAACTCAAGTGCATGTAAACCAAGCTCTGCAAAGACGATTGTTCTATAAAAACTCGCACGGCCAGAAAGAAACAAGGCTGGTTGAAGGGTTTTGGACTACTTTAATCGGCATGATCACTAAATTTAAAGGCCCGGAGAGCAATATATGTTCCTTTTTCCTAGATGCAGGAATTTTGACTCTAGGACCGGCTCAGCTCTAGAGCCATGCCGAGTCGACTCTGCCATGACGTCGGAAGAGCCGAGCCCAGCCATGGCCAAGAACCTGTTTTGTCTAGAAAAGCCTAGCTTAGTGTGTCTGGAAAACCTGGACCGGTTCTTAAAAGCAATTATATATAGTTCGTTTGTTGGTATGTACATTAAGTTTTCTTTAATAGGAGCTTAAGGTCAGAGTCGACCTGGCTTTCTGTCGGAAATGCCCAGTCGACCTGTCATGGTTTATCAGCAGCCCAGCGGAACTACAACCTAAGATTGTCCGGGGATCCGAGCCGAGTTGGACATGGTACAGGAAGAGCCGAATCGAGTCCGAGCTCGAAAATGCTGCTCTTTCTCACTTCTACTTTTTACGTACGTTTAATTTACTAATGCTTTCAAGCAGTTTGAAAATAGAGTACAAACGAATTCAAAAGGTACGTATCAAAACGACTATCAAGACACATCCAAATTTATCTTCACCTACTTTTGTCTATGGCTCTAGTCTCTGGCTAAAGAGCTACCGAAAACGCAATTGTAATTCGCCTGCAATAGCGGTCTGCCAATCAGATATGCAATTGTTTTGCGTGTCCGATTTTTACAAATTAGCAAATTTTGCATAGGTCGCTTTGGAAAATCGACTGTACCAAGCTACTGAACTATATTGCAATAATCGGCTCAATGACCTTAAACGCAATGAAAACCTCTGAAAAGACATGAAACCTGGTCCCTCAATAACCAAAGGATCGTATTCAGCATAGAGAAAATTTAGGGATTTTGAGTTCCATATGGCTGATTTATTTTTCCTTGAAAAATTAACCTATCTTTAGCCGTGTAGAAAAGTACCTGGGGAGCTGAACAGAGAGACGCCCAAAAAACCTGGGGCGAATACTCTGAAATACCTGGGGCCGCCTCTCTCTATCCAAGAGCCATTAATGCACGCTGGGAAATATCTGACTTTGGGAAAGGCAGATATTTCCCATTATTCGTTAACTGCGTAATTCTATTTACAGGACACAATACACCGTAAGCATCAAATAAATCTAAATTTGAGCTTACTGAATTTACGCGGATAACAGATAATAATTCTCTTGCGGACAACAGTATGGAATTTTCAGAAGAAACAGATTTGTTCCTAAGCAATCATCTAGCAAAGTCAGTTGGCACTGATCCTCCATACAAGACGATAGTACACTTACGAATACAAGACAATTTTTCGAGAGCAGTTGGCGGAGAATTAACAGCTGTTCAATTACGATTCGCGAAAAATTTCCCTTTATTTATATGCGTAACTGCATATTCTTCATTCCAAAATTTCTATCTGTTTGACTAAAAGCATGTACCGTTTGCCCTCAATCAAAAGAACGTGTTCACAGTGAGTCCGATCCGATGCAATACGAATCGGACGCGTGTTTTATATACTGTACACACTACATTTGATCCAACACAGCGTGCACAATTTGTTCGGAATGAATGGAATAAAATAGTATGAAAAATAAATACATGTACATACATACGCATACGCTAGGCATATAGTTTAGTCGTGTCGGATTGGATCCAATGTGAACCCAATTCGGACCGGTACGATACACTTTGAACACGGCCTAAGAATTCTGTACACGTTAATTATTAGCAAGATATTTCGTGGTTTGGTCTACGAAGGAAAAGTTATCCCAAAATCAATACTAGAGATGTAAAAGCCTAAGACCTACCGCGCAGAAGCGACAACAAGTATATATCTCTTATGCATGAGTAAACTTAAGCTGCGACGCTTACCATCCTCTTTTGTCGAAAGCGAATGCGATTCCGTTGTTTACTGAACCCAAATTTTATTTTTGTATAAAAGAACATAAATTAGTCTGTTTCATACTTCGTACACTATAATTTGAAAATGTTCCCGAACATATTGGTGTTAAAGAACAAGGGTCGAATTGCATTCGCTAATGGCGTTATGTAATAGAAAAATGTCGAAATTGAATAAGGCCTATTGGATACGTAAATCCTAGTTTTGTTCTCTAAGATCGTTTTGTACATGCTGTAAAACGTGGATGGTTGGCGGTACATCTTAACTTTACTCTTGAATTAATCAAAGTAAAAAGTTATGAGTATAAATACATTATCAAGATAATCGAAGTAAAAAGTTATGAGTATATTTACGTTATGATGCAGCAAATCTGATATAACATTCAATGTTTCGTCATTCATGGCTCCCATCTGCTGATTATCCCCAAGATTTCCATGGATACAGCACCTATTGTTCCTATAGTAACGTGACAATACGTTGTTTGTGGTAAACAGAGACATAAGTATTTTCACGATTCTTTCACAAATTAATACTCTAAAGCATTAATATAAACAAAATATTCTTTAATGCGAATTTAAACACCTGTACAGATAATAGTTTTCCCCCTAAAACACCAAATTAGTATTTTTGTCATCCGATAAGGGTATTCCAATCTCCGCAATCCCGCTCCTGCAGCGTGCACGCACATAAATAAAAGCAATTTTTTTGCGAATACATTGCGATATATTTGCTTCCATTTCTGTCCGTAGGAGTAGAATGAACCATCTAATTGCGCATAAGTTACAACATTTTGCATTTGCAGCGATTCCGCTCAATTATAGCGTTTCTCGGTATGGAAACAAATGTACGTTGTCAATGAATGAAAACTAAGTCCACGGAGGCTCAGTAGTACATAATCGTAGTAACACTTAAAGGTTATTGTTCTGGTGGTTTGTCTTATAGCCAAAACAGTGGATTTTGAGTGGAGAATATGTAATTTCGAAAGATGTATGTACATAATTATATTGAGCATGAAATTACAAAATGAGTCACCGAATACCAGCCATGTTGCTTGAATAGTTAAGATATACCCGATTATTTGCTCGGAATGTGTAAGTGAGATAAATTACACTGCATAATGAGACCAAAATCATCCATATATAGCGCGAGCAATTCCGGATGTATTACCATTCGCGTGTATTTTGGGTTCCATGAGCCTAACACAAAGCATTTTTGACCCATAAATAGCATAAATAATGACAATAGCAACATATCAGGGAGTAACCGGAATTCCGGTTCCGGCGAAAATAGTGTTCCGGTTGCGGTTCCGGCAAAGGGCAAAAACCATACCGGAACCGTAATTCCGGTTTAAAAATTTTGTTTTAAATTTTCCACGTTTTTTGCTTCATCCTGTAATCCAAACATATGTAATATATATTATACAATGATAAAGCTCCAATATAACCAAGCAAAAGAAAAGATTAACTAACCAATTTGACGTGTGAAACGTAAGTAGGACACATACTTTGAGCAGGAGTTTGTTAAAGCAAAGCCAGGTCGATGCTTGTAGCAGCTATTTTACACATTCAGAATTCTGCGGGGTACGTTCGAATTAAACCGGTCCAAGTCGGTAACAGAGTATGGCTTATGCAGAAGTACTTAGGTTATGCTTGGCTGACATAAATTGCGTCAAGCACCCGCCAGTGCGCTTGTAAACTTGGTAAATCAGTCTAAATTGAAGTAAACTAACGTTATCTGCAACGCAGATAGAAACTGCTTTCTTGGCAAAGAACTGTATTTATTGAAACTGTGCGAACAGCATCACAGTTTGTCTCATTTATAGCATTTTGATTAGAAAGTTATTATTATCATCTAACTGACTGGCACTGTTTGTTCAACGCTAGCCTAAACAGTGTCTCTGACCAATGATAAGAAAATTACCTTCTGTCTATTATTTTCTCTTAGAATCATAGAATCCAATAATTTTAAGTTTCCTACAGAAGAACATGCAACAAACGTATGTGTAGTAAAGGGAGGCGACTGGAGACAGAGCGAAATTGTGTATTTTACGCTCCAAGCTTTGTAAGCACATTCGATTTGACGCAGTATACGCAATGGTGTATAGTGGAAGACATTTTTTGCTCTGAATGTCCAAAAACCGACATATTTGATCCATAAATAAACATTATTAGCTTCCTCAGTCTCTTTAAAGTTTCAGAAAGGCAATAATACCATCGCAATACATTAAGTTTAATGTAAAAGTTATTTTTAATGCATTTAAATCCACTATACCTTCATTTCTTCCATCATCTGTTTTACTATATATAAATTTCGAAGACCAGGTTCCGGTTCCGGATCCGGTTTAAATGAACGGTTCCGGTTCCGGTTATTCCCTGCAACATATGTATATTTACGGCAATATGGAGAATGAACTTCTCCACAGAATGAGTTTTCGTGTATATTGGATCACATCGGCCCCTTTAACCCACATCCATATCTTAACTGAACAGAGTAGCAAGGCTTTAAAATTCATACAGAGGCATATATTGTTCTACAAAATTAGCACAATTTACCTCAGATATTTGCGCCAGCTGTCGAACATTAAGTAAAACAATTTTTTGTGATCTTTCGGGGTCTTTTCTTTTAGCTGCCTTCCAGCCCGAATTTGGTCAATTTTGAAGATACAGGGCTGATTTTGGTATCAACGGATTCAGCTGCATGAGGCGGTTTAGAAAATACTTATTTTACCCACATCCCTAAAATTTTTTTCGATTTTTTGAGGTCCCAATGGGAACCCAAAATTTTTTTCTTCGTAATAACGTCATGTTGGGTACCGTTCGACTCGGTTTGATGAGAGAAATCTATTGGTGTGTATTTTGTTGAAATCTACGCCACCGTTAGAAAGTTATGAGGGGCCTCAGTAACCGTGAGGGCTACGTTATAACGTTAGAAAAAAGAAAAGGTTAGAGCAGGGCGTTCAGGGGTCGGCAGCCCCCCGACTTAGGCTTAGTGTATGTCTCATATAAGGACTTTAGCTTGGACTAAGACTATGGCTTAGGCTTAGTATATCAAGAACTGCATTTTATTTCCGCCCTTCAGGATTACTCGGGCCCTCATAACTTTCTAACGGTGGCGTAAACGTCAATAAAATACACACCAGTAAATTTCTCTCATCAAATCGAGTCGATCGGTATCCAACATGACTATGTTCCGAAGAAAAAAGTTTTTGGGTTCCCATGTGGGACCATCGAGACCTCAAAAAATCGAAAAAGAAATTTTTCAGGAATATGGGCAAAATGAATATTTTCTGAACCGTGCTGAATTGATAGCAAAATCAGCTCTGTATCTTCAAAATTGACCAAATTTGGCGCTGGGTAGCTAAAAGAAAATACCCTCTTTCGGGACACAACCCGACCACATGTGGCCTTTTTTCGGGGGAATGTTGAAACCGGGTTGTGTGCCTAACTAAATGAAACAAATAGAGATTTCAAGCTTTCCAGTGCTCTATAAGACGAATCAATCAGCACACCCAAAGTTGACTTGTGTGTAACACTAAAAACCAATAAGGGACATTGTTAAATGTCACCACTGACAAGGCTAGTAAGAATTCTGAGCTACACTCGTTTCACCCACTACACACACAATTCAATAACATAACAATGAAACTAAAACCATCACACAGATACATCGTGTATATTCTGTTAATTAGTAACATTTTGTCACATTTTCCACAACGCAAACCAAGATTGTAGCCTTAATTATTTTTAAATTAATTCATTAAAAATTTCAGTTTAGCAAAGTTCGGTTTGTATGCAGACATTTAAGCGCAAATTTCTAGACGTATAAAAAACAACAAAGCATATACACCACAACACTGCATATACACAATGGCTGGTGCGGTCAAGATGGCTGATCAGCAAGTGAAAACTGGCCGCGACTCTGAAATTCCTTAAGTTACAAACCAAACCTTATACAAAAACAAGTCAAACGCGGCGTACACTTTGTATTTGCTGAACTTCTGTTCTTCATATCGCGAGTGGAAACAATAAGCAACGTGTTGGCAACTACTATTTTTAGGCTAAGTAACGACACCCTTGATTCAACTAAACTCAAAGAAATAAAAATCTCTATTTTGCCACATACATGTCATTTGCTATAAACCTACACACATACGTATATATTGTTTCCAAAATTTCACAGCAACAATGTCATTATGCAGTAGATCTATATTATATGTACATATCGTATTCATCGAAAATGCATATGTTTTATTATAGTAACTGTTAACTTAAAGTTAGTTGCTGACACGTTCTCAAAATTTTTTAATATTATTGGCACAGTTGTAGAAAATTTGTATGAAATATACTGACCTACTACTTACTTATGGATAATCCTGTTCGTCTTGTTACTTCATATCGCATAAAAATCTTTACCCAGCGTTTTGGTAAATAAAAATTCTGCGCAAAACCTTGTGGAAATACACTGATCTGCGATTAAAAACAGCAAATTTTCATGCTCGACAAGACTCAAGCAACAATACCGAAATTGCTGCAAAGCGAAATTTATTGCATTTGAATAATTAAACAGATTGGTTTAGTTGGCGAACACGATGAGTTAAATAACATTAAGGAAAACTTTTTCTTATAACATTAATTTGAATTTTTGCAGAGATAAATCCAAATTCAGAGTCCATAGGCAGAAAACCTTATTGAAACTTTAGTCAAAAATACTCCGTTCAAAGTCATATTCACGGTCAAGCCAAACGATTTTGCATATCTTCAGCATTGGGTACAAAGAAAAACTGATTCAAATACAATATCTTATTCAGTAAAAAACTGGATTCAATGTCAAATCAATTATTATGTACAAATAGGATGGCTTCATTAGGAAATTTATTTCAACAATCTATCTTTAACATGCAGTACAGGGTTGTTTAATTGGCTCCGAGTTTTACTAGTTCATAATTTAAATTTAAAAACGATTAACAATGCCACATTTGCTGGCTGAATCAAAAGAATTATACAGTTACTGTGCAATTCGCAACGCTATCTTATAAAACGTCTCCGTTCAAGCGGAAGTAGTACAACAAAAAAGAGAACACACTAAAGCAGCACGGTATTAACTTTAACACTCTAAAATTACGCTATTAAATTAGATACACAAATGTGTCGTTCATTTTCCAACAAAAATGCAATTTAAAGAAACTTAAAGCTCGCCTTATCGCCGAAATAGCGTCTCTGAGTGTTGAACATGTAATTTAGAGAGACATACAACCATTAAGCAATCTTTATTGAATAGTTGAGAAAATATGCTCGATTATTGTGACCGTAATCAACAGGTACAAAGATGATACATTACCTTAAAGCCTGAGACCAAGAAGAACCATTTATCTCGAGCGGTTGAGGATATATTACCATTTTCGTAATTTTGGATCTTATAGGGTCATTGAAACCCGTTTTGACCCAATCCTATAGCGTAAACCCAATACCAGCACGCAGTTTGCAGCTACACAGAAGATAATACTGCTCTTCAACATGAGACCAAAACCGCCCATATAACTCGAGTGTTTGTAAACATATTACGAATTTCGTGTATTTAGGTCTCATGAAACCACTTTAAACGTGGTTTTGACCCAAATGCTACATCCTAAAAGACCATCATAGCAAAGCGTTGTACACTGTATTATACAGGCTTTTTGACCTACAAAATAAGTTCAATATGACTCATATATTGACACTGTTATCGAGATACAAGTAACGTTATTTTTGGGCCCTTCGCCCTTCGGAACACGACTCGAGCCCATTTTGCCCACTTTAGGGGAACATCTTAAAATGGAACCGAGTTCTGCACCGACTAAAAGGCACATATGAATTTCAAGATTCCCAATAATGTACCGCGCGAAACAATCCGTCTAGTGAAAGTTAGGTTATGCATGTACCCCAAAACCCAATCACGCACATTATAAGAATTCTGCACTGTCCCAACAATTAAGAATCATTGCTTCGCTCGTTTCACTCACCACACTAAAAATTTCACATCATGCATTAAAATCGTATTTTTAAAGCCTAAACTGATGAAACTTCAAAAATTTGGTTCGGTTTTCGACCAGATAACTTTGAAATGTAACTGCATAGTAATAACGTAATATCAGAACCAGTGCCGCATATTACACAGTACAGTATTTGCGGTGTTCGCTGTACCCAGAAATCACTTTCTGCATGAACATCGATCACAATTCCAATAGCTACGACACGAAACCAAAGCCTGGATATCCCTATAATAATTTATTCACTCAATGGAACACAACGGACAACAATTTAGTTCAAACGTTTACTGCAATCAACGACAGTGTGGTACGACATCGAATTTCCCACCAATTTTAGCAGCAAGTTCACGCAGAAAGTGATCCGAGAAACTGCGAATATTGTTTAAAGCAAAAATCAACTCCTAATAAGCCCAACTTGGTAACTCTATTTCATAAAATAATCTAACTAATGGCCTCTAACAGTGAATGGCAAAACCTAGTATTATAACCTTTGACACGTATTTTTAGCCATCGAAGTGACCCATGGTTTGACTTGCCTCAAAACTAATATCTGTTTCTCGTTGACGTGTATCAGAGAGGAAGATAGTGTAACGTAATATGTTGGGATCATACGAGATTGCAGATCGATATGCCGCAGGATCCCGATATTTTGATTCCGATCTCCATGTAAATAATTATTTTGATTCTCAAAGATCTCGATCCCCAGATATCCCGCCGTTTTGATCTCAATACAAAGATATCCCGCCGTTTTGATCTCAATACAAGGCCATTTCGTGAAGCTAATTTTTTATACAGAAAAGCCGCCAATTTTGAAATATTCCGAAACTTGCAATACGAGAGTACCAGAGGGTCGCACGGGTGTGCACCACTATTAATTTGAATCGGACCAATCCCGAGATCCGGGCCGGTACGCCATTCATTTAGGCGAAACGGAATAAATCAAATACAGTTAACAAAATTATGCTTACTTTTTTCATAACATTAAAATCACGACAAACAACAGTCAACTGTGGTTTTCAACACAAAGTTAAATCATTTGTGACATTATAAATACAGTTCTATAAAATCATCAATAATGTTATATTTTTGTTTTATTATAGTCTTGCGACGCTTACAAGGATATTGAAACGCAATACCCAGCTGCTATAACGCCAATTCCGACGGTCAGTCAGGTAGGCTGAGTATAATGTACACCTAGCGTCGTATATACATTGTTCCAAAAAGTTAAAACATGCAATAATAGCAATTAAACAGATCTCATTTAACTAATTTAATCTGCTGCACTGTATCACATGACCGAGTTCAATATAAATGCCACAGTCGCTTGCAAGTTTACGGTGCAACCAGTCAGTCAAATTCCCAACATGAATTTCGTTCTCTGATTCCAAAAAAATGACGTTTAATCCCTACAATCACTGGATACACGATTATCTGTCACGTATCGTACGAACCAGAATATTAAAAAATCCTACATCATTTGACAGGACAATAAATAAGGTATTGAGCAGCTTATTATACCTATATTTCTATTAATATATACGTAAGTAAAGTATTTCCGTGATACCTGAAGCGAGAAAAGAATCAGAAGTAGGATTTCCATTCCAACAAGCGACAGCATAGCAGCTGAATTCTGAGCGAGTGAGTGAATCGCGCGCAGCGAAGAATTCTTACTATCTGTGACAGTGATCAAGTTTGACAATGTCTGTTATTGGGATTTTTGGGGTCATACGCATAACTAAAGTTCGACTGGGGGATTTGATCACGCAATAGCTCACTTGAAAGCTTTGAATGTCTATTTGTGTTCCTTATGTAGGTGTAAATATCGATCCCATCTTCCTCCCCGAAAAAGCGGGCCAAGTCGGCTTAGGTCGGGTGCCAATTGGGCCCAAACAATCACGTTTCTTATTGTAACTCGATTGGTGTAGATATCTGAGTGAAGTTTGACGCATTTTTGTAGAGCAAGTAAGCCTCTATAACTGTTCGTATAGGTAATGATTTGCTAAGGGGTTATTTTGTGATGTAAGATTGTGTCAAAAGCTGTAATAACATGTGCCGTGATACCCAAAATATACAAAAATGGCAATATCTCTTATCCAAACGAGCTGAATTACTCATCGCGTAGACTAGTTGGGACAAAAAGGGTTTTTAATACACTCATGGGGCCCAAAATACACGAAAATGATAATATCTCCGCAATCTCTCATGCTATATGGCCCTTTTATGTCTCATTTTGTTGAGAAATTCATTCTCTAAAAAGCTGCAAATGTTGTATTGCTATAGTTGTTGTTTACGCTATTGGGTTGGGTCAAAAAGGATTTGTCAATAGGCCCATGGAACCCAAAAATACACGAAAATGATAATATCTCTGTACACAGCTCATGCCATTTATATGAGAGTTTGTAGTCTCATTTTGTAGAGCAATTCATTTTCTATGACGCTGCTACTATCGCCATTATTTAAACTGCAGAAATGGGTCAAAATGGATTATTCAATGATCTATGTATCCATAGGCATGAAAATGCTAATACCTCTGCAACCGCTCATTGTATATGGTGTTTTTGGTCTTATTTTGTGGAGCAATTCATATTCTATGTACAGCGATTTAAGCTCTACTTAGTTGGGTTAACAATTGTTTTCCCATGGTTCCATGGGATTCAAAATACGCCAAAATGACAATATATCAGCAACCGCTCGTGCTATATGGCTGTTTTTGGTCTCATTTTACAAAGCAATTTATCCTTTATGTATTTGTACATTACAACCACAATAATAATGTATATATTCTCAACTATTCAAGCAAAATAACTGATATTCGGCGGCCCATTTTGTAATTTTACGCTCAATATAGCTGCGTACATCTCTCTTAATAATTATATATTCAACCCTCAGAATTCATCATGACCGGCGGTAAGACAGGATACTAGTATATCCACTACTATATCATATCAATAGCAAAAACAATCGTAAGCCCTGGACGATTCAATTTTCATACAGTTCGTCCCAAAATAAACTATATTCTTCACATAATACAGCATCATATGACGGCGGAAAAAATTTTACGCTATGGAAAAGAGCTACGGCAACATCACAACTAGTATAAAAATGAAATTAAATTAATAAAGCGGAAAAGCATTAAGGAATCACGAAATATAACCCTGCCAGAGTGCACCTAATAATGTAGCTTAGTATCAAACGTAATAAGAAGCGCGTTTCATAATATATGAACATAATCGAAAAGGACAGTAGTCTCGGGAAATTTAGTGATTGGGTGACTCAATTTGAAAATGATTTGTTCTGGGAAGCCGGTAAACGCACGTAGCTACTGAATGAGTCATGCTCTGTGTTAAGAATCTCATTCTACTAATGACCTCAACACATCAAGACAATTGAGCTATATAAAACACGTGTAAAAGTGGTACTGGTGGTAACAAGTCTCCTACATATTATTTCGCCCAAGCTTCACACAGATCGAACATAAAGGGTGCTCTTTGTTTAGAAATTTAGTGACATCGACATGAATTTGTGACAAGGGGACAGAGTGGCACTAAATATTGGACAAAACACAACTGATGGATTCTCCAAAGTGGGGGTGTAAGCTGACAATTTTCGGTGCTCTCTGTCAAAATTTGGGTAACCTCAGTTGGGAATCCATGACAAATGTTCTGCTCCCAAGGAAATTTTTGGCTTTCCCGGTAAAAACACTCCTAGTTGACATAAAAACTCGACAAAGTTTTCAGATTACATTTCAGAAGTAAAAAATTTGGTTAATTTCTGCAAAAAATTGTTGAAATAACTTCAATACCTAAGTTTTGGACCGTTCCTGTCTTTCTTGCCTTAATTATATTTAATTAAAAAAAATTTCGATTTCGAAACCTGGGGGTGCCCTCATCGTTCACGTCCCTGGCGAAATCCTTCTTTCCCCCCCTTCTCATAACCAGGGGTTCTCGATTCATGTCCCCTGGCAAAATTTTCAGCGAAAGGAGACGCCAGTAAATTTAGTTTGGTCAAAGTTATATACGTCAATCGAGTTGGACGAAAAATGTGTTTACCATTGATGAAGAAAAACGGATAATAGTGGTTTCAAAATTCAATTTAAAAAAGGGGGTGTAATTTAATACATCTTCTCAACTTGTACTACCAAAGAAAAATTTTTAACTGTAAGAACGTTTAACGTATATTATAGTCAAATGCTGAAATTAATATCCGAGCACAACATTGAACACCTACGATAACCGATGTCTTGGCTCGTACATTTTACGCGATGCTAAAAACCTATTGCTGTTACTATTACTTTCGTTCACATTAGATGTTCTCTCAGAAGCCGACCCTGTTGAGCTGCTATCCGCCTTCACAAATGTTTTCGCCACAATTTCTCGACGTCGATTACGATAGTCGTCAGTCAGGCCCTCGGACAGTTTGCTGATTTCATCGTTTACTTCAGGAGGATAACTAAAAGCAATGAGGAACAGTAATTTCCAAACAACGCTCCAGGTTCTTTACATTTTGGAGAACGCATAAGATGTTTTCAATAGGCTGGCAGTGGTGCTAAGGCATATATTGGTGTACTCAGCTAAAGGGCCCAGGTGGACAAATTGCGAGAGGCTGCAGAAATAGCAAGACATCTGTAAGTTGTATAAAATTTAAGTATCATTTTGGACACGGTAAGTACAATTTGTTTGCAAACATGCTATCAGTCGCTGTGTATTTAACCATTTGATTTTTGTCTGACATCTCGGTAGTGCCTTAAAACTTAGGAACAGTGTATTTACTTTGTGGCTTGCTGCGATTTATGGCAAGCTGTTACAAATGGTGGCAGCCCCTATGTTTTTTGCATTGCTAAGTCTCTAGTTGACGTGAACGATTAGTTTTTAGTAATGATTAGCAACTTTGAAAATGCAAATAATACAGACTAAAACTGCGGAAGCTCAAATTTCACTACAGAATTGCCACGTATTTACAAAATTGTTTTTGTGAAATACTGTGAAGGTCTATTGTTACTAGAAGTATCAATGAACGAATGAAAAAGTCCACTTTTTAAAGCCGGGTGGCACCCGATTTCCGTTTCCCCAGCTTTTCGGATACACGACCGAGTGATAACTAGCACCAGAAGGGGCGTCTTCACAGTAGGTCATTTTCGTGCATAATATGCTACCCGATTTGCCGACCCCGGAACGATGAAAGAATGAGCAATTCCGAACAGCACTGAACACAGAACTTAATGTGGCAGTCTCTAAGCTCTCTCTCAATTGAGTGAGAATTGGACTGGACTATTGTAGTATTAAAGCTAGAACATAGCTTGTGCTCTGCGCAGGCTGGTGGGCACCCATTTCCAATCTAGTTGTTTGTTAAATTTTCCACTATGTTCGTTCCACCACTCTATCAAAGCTACCAATGTTCAACTAAATCCATAATTATATTATTAATTTATTAATTTCACTATAATATATGGTTTATGTAAATATTTTAAACATTAATCGCTACTATTTCTACTGTTAATAAAATGTTTTGTACCCTGAAAGTACATTTGCTCGAAGTGTGGAAATATGTACTATACAGAGCAAAATATTGTTTGTCCCGCCCTGAACTTTTCGCCGAGAATGAAGATAGGGTCCCAATTCCCCAGCTTTTCCGAAGAATATGGCAGCCAAGAGAACTATATCAATAGTTCAACAATTATATGATTTTTATAATTTAGCGAGCAGAGCACTGTGGGATTACAAACAGAGCAATAATGAAGTGCTAAATCTATTCCAAATTTCAAAAACTTTACCGGTTACATACTTAGTACGTAGAATGATCAAAATGATTACTAGCCGAACCAAGTAAAACTGTAAAATCTCGTGCACTCAAACTATCACAATTATACAATTTACTGATAAATTTGCATAATAAAATTAACTTACGAGCATCCCAAAAATTCACGATTGATAAACACTTGCGATAGACATAGCAATCGAGCACGCGAAATAGACGTCCAATGAGCGGCGAGGAACGATTTTCGCAAAGCCCACATTTCGTCACTTTCCCACGGCAGGCGAAGCGAATCCGGCACTTGGGAAACCGTACGGGTATTGCCTTTCTTGTCAACGAACATGAGCAATAATTTATCTTTGTAACACAAATAAAAGCACAAGTAATTTTCAAAACAAATAACACCAAACGTAATCACTTCTAAAATGAACAATACAAAAATGTCATCCCGCAAGCGTGGTGTCATCCACATTTGTCAGTATGAGTGTTCAGCTGCACTGGCGGATCCACTATTTCAGGGCGGAGGAACCAGGGGTGCAGCACGCGGCGCCCAACGGATACAAAAATTTTAGCACCGCCACAAAAATTTTAGGACTAAGTGAGTTACCATTATGGAGCAACGCCGTGGAGAAAGATTTGAAATACTACCATGGCGTAGCCTCGCCCAGACCAACTAATTAAAACTTATTTTGCGTATCCCAAAGTCCAAAATAGTTTATCTGAAAAAAACAGAAGCAAACAAGCGACCATAGGCGAAAATATTTTGGCTAATCGTGTTTGAGGACGCTCGATTTTGAAATTTCTGAAAAAGTATGGCACACTCATGCTAGACTCCAAATGGCCTCACCATCCTATTCAACGTGCAGGAAAACCGTACAACATTGGCCTGTGTAAATTTGTTGTGTAGAAAAACATAAGCAGCATTTGTTGTAACTGAATTTTAATGAATATACTACTTACTGTTATCAATGTTTTGTAAGTGATCGGCCATTTATTTACATTATATAGTTAGTGCGCAAACGATCTAACCAATCGATATTTCACCAACATCATGGTTTTGTTTTATGATTTTACTTATGAAAACTAAGTTTAAAAAACCTGTTGGCGTTGTGGTTAGATGTACGTGTTGCAATAAATTTGTTGTATTGTAATGATCTATATCAGAGCTATCTTTAAACGTACATTTAACTGACATTTCGCTCGAATATGGGTGTTGAAGTGATGAAACAGGTTGTGGCCAAAGTTGTAATAACTTTTCTACGAAATCGTACATCATTAGCTGGCATAAAATTACGATACATCTTTGGCTGGCCAATGTTGTCTCCACTGTCAGCTTTGGCACAGGATTTTAGGCACACAATAGGAAAGTATATAAACATCCGCAACTATAGGGTATGTAATCAGACTAGAATTGCTCTTCAGTTTAAATATACTAGCATGAGTCCTGAATGTATCGTCTTACACACAAAAGCGAGATGTGCACGTTGGTAAAATCCTAAATGTATATAATACTCCGAAAACCGGAAAGTATATATATTACGTCATAAAACAATTATATACATTTGTTAATATGGTATAAAAACGTTTAGTTACCATTATCTGATACGCATATTTTGTTCTGACTTTATGTTTAGCTGCCGGCTGTCTACGGCATAAATCTCCAGGGTTCGTCGGATTAGAGTGTGTACGGTTGGGGTAAGCAATAATTTTCTTAAATGCTTTTTACAATTTTCCGCTATCTTTGCTCGAAACTTGGAAATTTTTCTTATTATTAAAATTGTCCGAATGACTTTGTCCCATGGGAGAAAGGAGGAGGAAGTACAGGGCATCCGGTGACGTCAGGGAATAACCGGAAACGGAACCAGCAACCGGAACCGTCCTTTTAAACCGCATCCGGAACCGGAACCTGGTCTTCGAAATTTTTATATAGTAAAATAGATGAAGGAAGAAAATTAAGGTAAAGGGGATTTAAAATGCATTAACCTTTGTTGGATATCCAGAGCAAAAAAATGCCTTCCACTATATGTACACCCTTGCGTAGACTGCATGAAATTCAATATGCTTACGACGCATGGAGCGTAGAATAAACACTTTCGCACTGTCCCCAGTGGCCTCCCTTTACTACACAACTTTTGTGACATGTTCTGTAGAAAACTTGAAATTATTGGTTTATATGATTCTAAGAGAAATTAATAGATAGGAAGTAATTTTCTGATCACTGGTAAGAGATACAGCGTTGGACAAACGGTGCCCGTCAGTTAGATGATAATGATGATAACTTTCTAATCAGAATGTTATAAATAAGACAAACCGATGCTGCTCGCACAGTTTCATGTACAATTCATTGCCAAGAAAGCAGTTTCTGGCTGCGTTCCAGATAACGTGATTTTTGTTCAATTTAGTCCGATTTCCAAAGTTTGCAAGCGCACTGGCTGGTGCTTGACGCAATTTATGTTAGCCAAGCTTACGCTACGTACTTCTACGTAATCCATACTCTTTTACCGAGTTGGACGAATTAATTTGAACACACCCCGCAGACTTCGGAATGTGTAAAATAGCTGCTACAAGCATCGACCTGGCTTTGTTTTGTTAACAAACTCTTGTAGCTAAAGATGAAAAATTCCTACTGAAATTATGTGCCCAATTTACGTTTCACACGGCAAATTGCTGAGTTAATATTTTCTTTTCATTGGTTGTATTGCAACTTAATCGTTGTATAATATTACATATGTTTGGATCATAGAAACAAAAATGTGGAAAATTTCAAACAAAATTTTTAAACCGGAATTTCGGTTCCGGTATGGTTTTTGCCCTTTGCCGGAACCGCAACAGGAACACGATTTTCGCCGGAACCGGAATTCCGGTTACTCCCTGGGTGAGGTGTAAATATAACTTAGGGGGGTCAGATCCTTCGGTGGGCAACTCCCCTAAACCCTATAGATGCATACTTATGGCACATGTATACCAATGAGCAAAACGAATACGACTGGGTTTAGCCTACATAACAAACAGTGGTGAACAAGAAAATAAGGCTCGTGCTTGTAGGATCATAGAAAAACGCTCAATGTGGCAAAAAAGCAAGAAACTAACGAGAAGGAAAGCAAAGATTCACTAGCTCGACACTTGCGTACCGGCAGAGCTGAAAGCTGATGCTTACTTCTTCACATTAAGCACATTCCCACGGCTACGAAAAACGTACGTTCAAGGGGAGTTACTTTGGCCAAGGAGGTAACTTTGGCCATTCTAGAAATTTTGTTTGGGAAGCTATTGTGAAGTTATTGCTGAACGAAGACAATAGCCCGATGTTTGAAAATTATCTTTAACCTTTCTGTCAATAATAATGATACCCATATGTGATTCTTACAATTAGGCCTGGAAACACGTTTCTGAACTGAGACGATGGGAAATGTTCAAAAAATAACTTTCAAAATATATCACCTCCTAAATAGTATAGATGCCATTAGCTTATTCTCAGACCTAAAATGAGAAGATGGTATATGTAAAAAATTTATGCAAACAGTATATATCAGTTATACAGTGAGTGATCCCAACTCGACGCCGGCGTTCAAAGTTTTTGTTCGATCTTTCATCAAAACGAGGTAACCTTGGCCGCTGCGGTAGAGGTATTTTGATTTAATGATATGTATTATTGACCCAGAGGAACGTTGTCAGGCTCATAAACCTATTTTAGCCTTAGCAAAATACTTACACAACTGATTTTTGTCTTGACATGACAAACATTGTCTTTTTATGACAACTGATATCAGTAGTTGTATTTTAAAGTGTTAACATTTTGTTTTAATGTTTCGTTATTTTAATCTGACCTGTTACTCAACTATAGTTCAGCCCGTAATTAATACTGCATGCTGATAATACTATCATAAACTTGATTGTCGCATGAAGTGACGCCAGATATAACTGTGATTAATACACGATTTGAATTCATAGAGTGTTACGTACACCAGATGTTCTGCGTAATCAATAAATTAATAAAGAATGTCGATACACCAATCTTTAGTACCTAGCTGATGAGACTGAATCTTGCAACATTTACGATTAAATTTTAGTTCATTAAGTCGTACATGTCTTTTTATTGATATTGCTTGCATCTAACGTTGTACCAGGCAGGAACATTGCCCGCAGCCAAAACATGAAAATTCTATTGGGCATGATGTTGAAGTTGTGAGCACGTATAGCATTCGCTTATATTTTTGCAAACAAATTTAGAAATTCACTACTTATATACGTAGTAAACTTTGACTGAAGCAGTCCTTCCTACCCTTGCAAATATTGCAAAAACTTTTCCTCGACTGCCAAACTATACAGGAGACCCAAGTCAGGGGCTGGGTTTGATAAAATTTAGCAGTATAATATAAATTGGTACAGTAAAATGTAATTGGTATGCTAAAATTGGTTGGTACTATTATTTTTTTCGTATCAAAAAGCTAATTGAACTGTTAATACGTCATGCAAGGATACTGGCACGTGTTGCCTTTGACATCCGCGGTACTTATTATTTCTCAACGCCCCCACTGTGCATAAAACCAAATATTCGTCAGTATAAAGCTTACAACTTGATGTGACAAACATGCCATTCCAATAGAAGTATTAAACCATTGATCAATAATCGAAAACCAAGATGCTTAAGCCAGATGTTATGTCAATACACGGTCAGTTTTAAGATGACCTTATACATATCAATCCAATTTCGGTATTTCCATGGCGAAAATCGTATAACAACACAACGAACAAAATACCGATAAAAGCCGCAACACTGATGATCACACACAAGAATCAGAATAGATCAGAACTAATTCACTAAGCGAGCTGCGGTAGGGTAAGTATTTCAACAAAGTCCGGTAAAATTCTTTGGAGCCTGTAGCTAACTCTCCCACACCTAGGCCACTTCTCCAATAATATGGAAAAGTCCCTAATAACGACAGTATTGGCATTGCCCTTGTAATAATGTCATTCGCCGTATTGTTAAATAAATTCGTGTCACTTGGCACCTAGCTATCCTCAAAAACTAATACAAAAAATATATATTTCCTGACGTGGCGTTCCAGTTCTAGAACGACTATAATGTGTTTGATACGACATGGAGTTGTCTACTAAGGCTCGGCAGAGCTTCCAAACGTGTACTGAAAGAAGCGTACGTCTCTTTTTTACTCGATCTTAAACGTTCGCAAATACGTCAAAAATTCAAAAATCCATGTATACAACGCAACACTACTAAATCTCACTTGGAGAAAAAATTAAAATCCGACCAAATTCAACGCGAAAAACGTAAAACTGAGTGCCAAGCCAATGAATTACGATATGACTAATATGCGAGAAAATACTTCGCGGAATAAGCCAAATCAATTATATATATTAATCACCAAAAAATTCAAGTAACAATAATATTGCAAATTTCAACATAAATTGCGAAAAAATAACAGTAAAATGAACTTTATTTATTAAATATTTACTAGTTATTATTACTAACCATTAATTGCTATTTATCATTAGAGGACTATATTACTGAGACTAAGTTTAAGAAAGTTTTGAAGAAAATAAAAAGTTAATTTTTAAAGGCGAAGAATATTTTGAAGTTTTGAAGCGACAAAAAGTTTTAGGGTATAATTTAAGTAGAATTTTATGGGAAAAGGATAATTTTAAGGAGAAATGAAAAAGAATTAAGTTTTAAGTAAGGAAATATGAATTTTAATTGGAATTTGAGAATTTCAGTTAAGAAAAATACGAAATTTTAAAAGATTTGAATGTGGAATGTTTAGTATTTTAGAAATCTGAATTTTAAATAAGTTTAGGATAATACGGAAATACTGAATATTACTAATTAGAACTAGTAAGAATTATCTAATATGACTGACATTAAATCATACTATAAAGGAATAATTAGACCTCAATTACATAACACTTATTACCGAATGCACTAAATCTAACTAAAGTATAACGACTATATACATTGAACTTATGGCTAACAAGTACAGCACTTTGTACCAACGTATGAAGGCTTTACCCGTTATTTCACGCACACGTATACCAAATATAAATAGGTAAGCACAAATAAAATATTACACACGTTAAGCTCACATCCCAAGTGACTATGTAAGATAACTAAAATTATATATACGAAATTTAGGAAAAGTTGAGAAATTGGGAAAAAATTTAATTTTAATAGGTTTATATATTGGAAGAGTAGATAAACTAATTTTGATGGAAAATAGGTTAAAATTTATAGCTTGAAAAGTTTAGGATGTTTAGAAAGATTTAGGAAGATTTGAGTTTACGAAATTTAAAAAGGAAGTATGAATTGCGAAATAATTTAAAGGAATGAAAAAATGACATTGGTATTAGATATTTCAGTTAAATAAATTTTAAGCAAAAATCTATGGATTTTATTGGAAAAACTTATATTTGAAAGAAGTTTAATATTTATTTATAGTATATATATATATATTATATATTAAATAGTTATATATTTTAGAAATTACATAGCTATATAGAGATATAAGTATATATAGTATTTGTACCATCCTGTACCAACACGCCCTCTGCAGACAAAGCATCGCAGCTGCTAAAAAGAACAAAGGAACGTTCTGATTTTGTGCCAGCCCTGGAAGAGAGTTAACTAGATTACACAGTTAAATATGCAAATCAGGTCAAAATGCTTATTATCATTACTACTTTCTACATATGTCATTATTACAAAACAAAATCAGAAAGTAAGAGGGAAAGGAGAAAAAAGCAAATCGGGGGATGGGGTTTGAAAACAGAAAATCCCGAACTAGGCTGGATTCCTGGCTAGCTAGGTTCCCTGGAGCTCAAGAAATTAAAAAGAGGCTGAAATAAGGATTTGGGTCATTTTTGGGCGTAATCATCTTGCTTAACTTAGTCATCCCCTACAGTATTTGTCGCTGTGATATGTCATATACTTTTAATTTAAATGGAACTGTAGGAGCATGAAGACGAAGAAATTTGAAAGACAACCGGCGGAAAAGTTGGGTTGGGTGGAATTCGAAACCGCGACATCCCGATATTGGATCCACAAGCGGACGCTCTACCAAATGAGTTTTCCCTTCCCAAGTTCGCAACAGATATAAAGCCGCTATATTCGACAATATCTTTGTTATAGTTTGTGCTTTTAACATGGGTAGGGGTTGCTGGGTGATTTCCTTATGACGGCTATCGGATATTAAATTGGGACGGGATTCGTCACCAAAGATGTGGAGTTCGAGGTGTGGGCAGTAATATGCAGGTGGGGACCGAAATGGTCCGAGTTTTTTTTTGCGTGTACCTATTTCTTTTTTCGGCGATTCGACTACGCGTTGCGGCGTGGCTAGCTCGATCCAATCTAATTTGAGATAATTGACCACCAAAGCCTCAAATAAAACGATTATTCGAAATAATAGGACACAAACAAGGGACGTTCTATTGGTATCACCAGGCTTAGCGCTCTGATTTTCACCGGTAACTATGGCTCTATTTTTAATTCAGTCTAAGCCACTCAATACCTAATGCCGTTCACTCTTTGATTAATCGTTACTAGCGTTAGGTTTAGGGTACGACTAGTTCTAATAACCCTCTTTTGAGGTTTGTATAATCGCCCCCGAACGGCTGACAATTGCACGAGTATCTATGTACCTCAACCTAATTCCTTAGATTTGCGCAAGTACGATAATTATTTTTTAATCGGGTGCCCCCGGACGGCTGAAACTCCGCATCAACTTCGATGATAGAAATTATTATTAGGTTAGCTGATACTTTATAGCAGCTCTGGTGAGTTGATACGATGGCCGCCGGATGGCTGGCTACGTACGTTTATTTAATTACCTGAGCCTAGTTTCTTAGAGTTACACTAATACTGCCGTTATATTAATGCACCCCACTCCGGACGGCTGACGATATACGCTATTATAGTAACTGCACAGTGGTTCCAAGTTGCTATCCGGTTCTTCTCTCAAGGTTTTTGGCCCCGGACGGCTGGCCAAAGTTGGTAATAGGATTTGGCAGGAAGCTCGATGGGGTATCCCAAATCGTCGCGCCTTACTCGCCCAGGGTTATTCTTAGTTTCCCAATACTAACTCCACGGGTTAAGTCACTATACACTGGACCGATTTTGTGAACTATTAATAACTAATTAAGCGGAACGAAGCGAAGCGTTTTTGTTTTCGTCAGAGAGGGAAAATTCGGCACCATCTGTCTGTCCGCCCGTTGAACTCCTCAATAACTACTGGGCCGATTTAAAAAAGTGTTTTATCTTTGAAAGGCCTAATATCGGACAGGTGCAAAACATATATATTTTGTTAAAATTTGCCTTAGTTAATTAGCAATTACCTAATTACTTAAGCGTGTTAGCCTATTTTTAGCAATTTCAAACAAAAATTGCATATTTTTCAATAAATAATTAGTGTAAAGCTATTATTTTGGTGCATATACTACATCTCGCCGTGGTGATTGTGAATCTGCTGCTTATTTACTATTCGAGGAAGTTAAAAATGCTAATTAATTAGTTCATTAGATAATTACTAATCAATTAGCTAATGTTTTGAAAATTTTCAAAGTGCTCGAAAATTAAAAATAAATTGCACTCGGGAATTTTCTATGTCGCTGATCACGAATATGACATTTCTAAAGCTCTAAAACCTGGCCATATACGATAATTAGTTGATTAATTAACTAGCTAATTAGGTAACTTTATGCAAATTTTAAAATCACTTCAAAATTGCTAATTTGTTGCGTTCGGGGGTTTTCGATGTCGCTGATTATTAATATGTAGCTTTTAAAACTCTATGATTTTATCACGAGTGCTAATTAGGTATATAATTAAATAGCTAATTATTGTAAGTAATTGCTAGTAATCTCACGTTATATTTACACCTTAGATTCACCTCGTTTTTCCAGATATTTCAGCCACTTGTCGTTTAAAGAACTCTCGGCGTTTTTTATTACTTGCCAAGCCTTGCTTTTTGATTCTCAAACTCAAGTTTTGAGTGCGCTATTATTCTAATAATTGTGTGTCTTATTTTATGGTTTAGGTTAGCGCCTGATTACAATTGGCGTCTTGTGAAGCTTGTACGTAGCCTTCCGGACGGCTAGACCCGTACGTTTATTTAATTACCTTATCCTAAGATCTTAGAGCTACGCTAAATACGTGTCGTTATATTAATGTTCTCGTCTGCGGACGGCTGGCGAGTCCACTATAAGAATTGAGTAGTGGCAGCTACACTGCAGTTAATTTATTACTTGGTCACCCACGTCCCGAACTCAATCAGGGTATGCTCATGTTTTTCCGTTCCCACTAACTCCACTGGGTATTACGCAACGACGGTGGCACACTT